>CAUYQU010014763.1:0-118991 GCA_963574635.1 Cheracebus regulus | reverse complement strand
TTTGTCATTAGAGAAACGCAAATCAAAACCACAATGAGATACCATCTCACACCAGTTTAAATGGTGATCATTAAAAAGTCAGGAGACAACAGATGCTGGAGAGGATATGGAGAAACAGGAACACTTTTACACTGTTGGTGGAAGTTTAAATTAGTTCAACCATTATGGAAGACAGTGCTGCATTTCTTTAAAGATCTAGAAGTAGAAATACCATTTGGCCCGGCAGTCCCATTACTGGGTATATACCCAAAGAATTATAAATCATTCTATTATAAAGACACATGCACACACGTTTATTGCAGGACTGTTCACAACAGCAAAGACTTAGAACCAACCCAAATGCTCATCAATGATAGACTGGATAAAGAAAATGTGGCACATACACACCATGGAATACTGTGCAGCCGTAAGAAAAGATAAGTTCATGTCCTTTGCAGGAAAGCGGGTGAACCTGGAAACTATCATATCGGCTAACTAACACTAGAACAGAAAACCAAACACTGCATTTTCTCACTCATAGGTGGAAGTTGAACAATGAGAACACATGGATACAGGGAGGGGAACATCACACATGAGGGCCTGGCAGGGGATGGGTGGCAGGATAGCATTAGCAGGAATATGTAATGTAGATGATGGTTTGATGGGTGCAGCAAATCACCATGGCACATGTATACCTTTGTAACAAACCTGCACGTTCTGCACATATACCCCAGAACATAAAGTATAATAATTTAAAAAAAACAGGTGTTGACACCTTAACCTTACAAAGTATCCATCCAACAACATAAAAAGGAGTAGATCGTAAATTATGCTAGAAAATATCCTGTTATAACTTCTTACACATCGGACATCATTTTTTTCTCAGATTCCCTTTTATAAGATTAAGGCTAGGAAAAGTTTTCATGATTTCAAAAGAACTTTATGCAAAACACCCCAGGCTGTTCCACTGCACAACAAGGAATTACACTCTCACCAATCAGTATTTAGCTCCCTCAGAGTTTTAAAGCCCTTTTTGATTTATCTCAACTTCTGTCCTTTTACTTTCCTGTACATTCTGCATCAATAGAAATTCATTATGTATGCATATAAGTTTTCAGTAATATAAAGTAAAAAATATAAAATTTTTATTTCCAAGAATTTTGCTTTCATCCATTTGTTTTTGTTTGAAGAACTTCTCTTTCATATCAGGAAAATTTATTATTATGTCTCTATCCCATATTAGTTTAATGAACTAACTACAAGTTTTCCATCACTTTAAAGCATTTTAAGTGAGGTTAAAATAGAAATATGTTTACTTTATTAAAGTTCAATTATTTTCACAGTTTAAATTAGAAACTTCTTTTGAAACTATCTGCAAATGAAATAGTTTTATAAGAATAAATGTTAAAAGCCAGTTAATATAAGAATCACAATTGTTTAATATTAAAAAGGAAGGGAAATACTAGTATTAGCAAATGTGTTATTTTATGTGGGGTGGTGAATGTGTTAATTAGTATGATTGTGCTGATTATTTCACAACAAATACATATATCAAAACATCACGTTGTACAACGGAATATATAGTAAGCCCCGATCCTTTTAACTGTGGTTTAGCTTTCTGCAGTTTCAGGTACCCACAGTCAACCACAGTCTGAAAAATAGATAAATACAATTCAGTGCCATCAAATAATTTGAAAAACAGCACATTTGCATAAGTTTTATATTACAGTATAGTTGTAATTGTGGTTTTAGTATTATTGTTGCTAATGTCTTACTATGCTTAATTCATACATTAAACTTTATCATATGTATGTATGTACAGGAAAACAGGATATATAGGGTTCTGTATTATCCATAGTTACTGACATCCCTGGGTGCCTTGGAATGTATCCCCTGCAGGTAAGAGGGGATTACTATATTGAAGTATAATTGACAAGCCAAAATTGCATAAAGCTAAAATTTTTTTGACGTGTTAGCTCTATTAAGGCATATGAATAAAATTTCATGTTTGGAGAACACTCATATGGAGACATTACTAAAAATCTAGATAGGTGGAGAATTAGAGAATATAATCTAAATATACACAATGCCCTGGACCAACTCCTCATGTATATTTTTGACAGATAATGTTACCCCTAGGTAGAATGTTCTTTCTTCTCCTATCTTAAATGACCCTTACTTTCTTTTTTGGGGGGTGGGGGGTATCAGATTTCTTTATTTGAAGGAATGGTACAAAGAACTTAAGTGCATATTTTGGCACAACTTATAGAAAAGGTAAAGGAAAACCCAATATGCATGCACCTTACTTTCTTTAAAAATTCTACATCTCTCTTCCACAGCTTTCTCTTCTAGACTTACAATATGTGTTCTTCCCACAGATCAGCAAGTACATGGTTTCCAGGGTCTTCACCCTGGGAAACTTCCCCTTGAAGATTTCACCATGTATTTTATAAACATGGTATGCAGGGAACAGGCAGACTCTCTAGTCCTTGACAGTGAACAGTGGGTGTCCCTCTTAGGTTACTGCAACATCAACCAGAGCCCTTCTCCCAGGTGAGTCCTCTCCTTTCCCTTAGACTTGCAGAAGAGAAATAATTATCCTCCTCACAAGCTTTGTCATTTAGTTCTCTGTTTCCCACGTAATGTCACAATTCTAGCTGTTTCAACAAAACCTCTCACATTTACCCTGAAAAATTTTTTTCAATTAAAGAAAAAAAAACTTGTTTCTTAACATTTCTTTGTAAATCACAAAGGACTCCTGAAAACACAAAGCAGAATCAGCAACTACTTTATCCTGAAATTTCTTCAAATTCTATTCAAATCCCATCTTATTTTTGAAGCCTTTCACCATACTCCAGAATGTAATTCCACTCTCTTGCTGCAAACATATTATCTGTTGTCTGAGTAGTTCCTCAGCTCTCAGTACAGGCTCAACTGCACTGTTTGCTACCTTTAGATGTATGTCCACACATTGCAGCTTCCCAGGGGCTTGTTTTGTAGAACTATGTCCATTGTGAAAACACAAAATAAACTTCCAATAAATATCCGTTAATTGATTGTTCATTGTCCTAACTGGCATATTGAAGAAAATAGATTTTTCAAGGACTATGAACAGATAGTACAGGAAAATATAACACATAAAGCATTGCTCATAAATAATAGGACAGATTTTCTCAGAAGAAAACTGTCACAGAAAGTTGACAGTCACCCTGACTGCAAACCTAAAACACTGTGAACTTATACACAACACATCTTCAGGAGAACTTATCACAGTGTTTTTACATAGCAAGAGCTTCCTGGTATCAGCATTAAGAAACATACGTCAAGAGTTAACTTCTGTCGTGGTATGGCCAAATTTATGATTCCACTAAAAAAATGCATGTGTGGACTTTTGTATAATAATATAAGCGCTACTCTTCCCTGTTAGACATTAAAAAAATTAAGATCAAAAGAGTGCTGACTCAAGAAGAAATAGAATGTTTGAATAGATCTATCTCCATGGACAGAACTAAGCCAGTAATTATGTAAAACTTCCCACACATTGTCTGATGGATTTGCTGATGGATTCAACAGAACATTACGAGGAGCAGAGGGCTCCAAACTTATACAAAATTGTCTTCTTCTTTTTTTTTTTTTTTTTTGTAGTAAGACAGTGAAGCTACTGTTTAGAAATTCTGAAGAGTTTTGTGATCAGTGTTTGTAAATGAGCAATAGACATTTAAAACAAAGATGTAGGCACCGTAGCATTCAGAATTCAATTGGATCCATCGATGCTACTAAAGTGAAGGCATTTCTCAAGCTCTCGTAAAATAAAGAAACACAATATCTGAAATTGTTGTGCATATACTTCTTTTATAAATTGTAATTTTTGCTTTACAAGCATTTATGCTATGGTAGTTTGTGATTTAGAAACCATAAATATATTTTGATTATGAAATGTGTCCTTTGACATTTGGGAGTGCTTGTTATAAGCTGTGGCACTAAGCCTAAAGATGTCCTTATTTTATTATATTATGGCTGCTATTAAGTTGTTCTGTTATCTATTGTATCTCTCTTTCCACCTATCTCCTATGTATTTATGTATTGATATTTGCCTGGTATGTGTTTGCCCATTTGTTATTTTCATTCTTTGTGATTATTCTATTTAAAATGTTTTATATGTCTTCACAGACAGGCTTGTTAATCTCCATTCACTTGAATTTACATGTTTGTTTTATATCTATTACGTAATTAAGCTTTCTGCTTTATAGATTTTAAAAATGGCCACCCAGCCTGTTTCATTGGGGTGTTAAGTGCATGTGTCTGAGTTTGCGTATAGACGGATATACTAAGCTATCTGTTTCTGTATATTGTTTCTCATATAAATAAGAATTTTATCTTTCAAATAAATCTACTTTATCTTTCACTGCATATCCAGTAATATCTGTTCTTTCTTATTTTTCTTCCAATAATGCCTTTATTGCTTTTAGTTTTTTTTTGTTTTTTGTTTTGCTTTCTGCTTCTTTCCTGAGCTCTGGCAGTTAAAGTTTCATTACTTCCCACTGCTTTTCCATCTCTTCCCTGAAACCCTGCATTCTGCCCTTGTGTTATTATTTCATGCACATGCAAAAAAAATTGTTATATTTTGCTGAGTTCTTTTTGACACCATTAGGCATCACTTACAGTTACTTTCTAGATTTTTTTTTTTTATGGAGATGTTCTTTTTTGGTCAGCTTTTGTTTGTTTTGGCATATTGCTTTCTTCTTTAGAAAAATCATGTCAATCTTCCTGTAAAGGATCTGCTGGTGTATTGTGGGGACAATATTTCCTTGAGTGGCACCTCCATGGGCCCTGCAGGATATTTACCACTACTGAGGCCATCTGACAGTGACAAGAGGCAGACAATCCTAGGAAGACTTGGGTGGGTCCCAGTGAAAGCTGATCTTCAAGCCGAGGACTGTTTAACGCCTAGCTACAAGTTCCAGGTAAATCCACGGACCGGACTGAGAACCCCTCCTTCTTGTTTGGTACGCTTTCCTCTGACCCCCCAGTCTTCACCTGTTTTACATATTCCTAATCTTCCCTAATTGGTTTTTTTATACTGCCCTGCCTTTGAGGGGTGACTTTGTTTTAGCCTTAGGTGCATACCGACAATCAGCACACACTCCCCATGCTGAGCCCATACAAGCCCCAGACCCAGCCATACTGAGGGAGAGATCAACTGACTCTGGGTAGAGGACACCTTCACACCCACTCTCTGCTGAAAGCTGTTTCATCACTCAATAAAATTCTTCTCCACCCTCCTCATCCTTCTATTGTCAGCACAACCCCATTCTCTTTGGACACAGGACAAGAACTTGGGACCCACCGAACACAGGGGTTGCATGTACAGTCACAGTGATGGCTAGGAATCCATGCCACAGTGCAAGACAGGCATGGCCTAGGAGATGGAATACACAGGGCATCTCCTTCAGTGAGCCCAGGCCCAAGCAAGGCCTGGGCAGGGGCACTGCCAGCCAGAGGTCCCCAGCTGGCAAAGAAGCCAAGAAAAATCCTGCCACATGCACTGAACGCCAGCAGCACCCAACCATTGTGGCACCCAGATCCCTACTTCTCATTTCTCTGTGTCCTCAGGGAGACTTGAAAAATGTGAAGTAGGGATTTTATCAGCCGCTGATTGATAAATATCATTACAGACCCTAGGACAGGCCCTTTCTTATTATTGAGCATTGAAGGGAACAAGTTTTCCTGATGCAAGTATTTGTGAAAGACTTCCATGGAGGAGCACCCAGAACCCGCCTGGCTAGCTGAGATTGTTCTTATGGGGTAGATTTTATGTGTGAGTTTAAACGCTTACTTCTACTCAGCCAAAGGGGGTAGAAAAAATCATGTGGGTTTTTGAAATGCAAAGATTCCCCTTCAATTCCACGGAGTTATTTATTTTATTTGTCTGATTTAGCCTTTTCTCTGCTCTATGGAACCAACCCAAAACCAGAAAACCTCTAGCCAAAAGCTAATGCTCTCTTGTCACCATTACGAAAAGGAATTTCGTTTTCACCTCAGCATGTCCTGTCCTTTGAAAAGTACCATACAACCAGCTGTTTCTGAGATTTGCAATCATTTCATCTTCTCTCTGCACCAAATTGCCTCTTCATCACATTATCTCTGTTTTCTCCTAAATGCATCTGTTCTTGGATTCCAGAGCTTCAGCCACTTTCTCACCTAGAGTCAAGGCTGGTATTTTAGCTGTCTCCTCATGCACTGAAATTGGAGTTTGTTATTTTTGTTTTTTATGTTTTATCTCTTGGATGATTTGGGTGATTTCCAAGATGATACAGAGTAACTATTGAATTTGCATTTCCATGTTGGGAAAGCTTTTCCCCTGCCCTTTGCTATGATGTTGTGCAATTATTCTCATTAAAAGTACAGCACATTTCCATCCCTTTTGCTTTGATCTCAGTGATGTGACTTGCTGTGTCCAGTGGAATGTGGGTGTAAAGGACACTCTGCCAGTTTGAAGCACATTCCTTAAATGTCAGTGCATGCTCCTTCTTGCCCTCCTATGCCCTGTCATTACATGAGTACAGGTGCACCTGAGTCATCAGATGAAATGGCTGATGACTTCTTCTGATGAATGGCTGCCCCTTCATTCATCAGATGAAAACCCAATCCTCAATGAGAAGCCAAGTCCAGCTGGACTCAGAGTTTGAAGCAGAACCACCTACATGGGCCCAGCTTTGATCAACTGAATCTCAGCTGACCTTCAGACTCATGAGCATGAAATAAATGCTAATTTTCTATGCCACTGACTTCAGAGACAATTTGTTATGCAGCAACATTGTGAAAATAGCTGACAAACATACAGCTTCAAGCTATAATGTCTCAATTGTCTCTGGAGCCCTACAATCAGAGTTTCAATCACACCATTTCACTTAGGCAGCTCATTTCTGGGTGAACAAACTTTCTTCACTTGGACCCTGGTATGCTAGGTGATCTTCTTCAGTGCCATGACTAAACTTTACCTACATGTTGATATCATTCAAATAACTATTTAATAATTGTAGCCCAAACTTTCTCCTGAACTCTACTTTCACAGCCAATTTCCTTTTCTTATGAACAATTCCATTTGGATGGCTATCAAGCCTCTCGAAGTTTGTGAAAACAAACTCTTATTTTTCTGTACAAACATCTATTTCTCTCTTATATTCTCCCATGACTGTAAACAGCAACTCTGCTCTTATACTAGGCCAAGATTTGATGAGTTGTTTCTTCTCATTCCTTGAGAATTTTCTTCAGTAATCCTTCCCTCATTAATCTTTCAACAAATTCCAAACCCTCATAACTCTGAACACAGAGTTTTCCACATAATGGCCACTATCATCGTGGTACATAATCTAGAGAAAATATCGCATATGTATACAAGAAAATATCTACAAAGACAGGCACATCTTCTCCATTAAAAACTCAACACCAGAAGCCCAGTGAAGACAGCATAAAAAGAAAGCTACTTTTAGAAAGTAAAGGTCCCATTCTGCATACTGAGAACAGATCTAGGGCCTCGTAGAGCAGAGAACTTGCTACTGTGAAAAAGAAGAGGACTTTGGAAATGTGCAGAACAAGAAGTGACAGTCTTAGAAAGACACAACTAAGGGACAGTAAAGAGACTTGGAAGAGGAGATGTTTGTGGGAGGCTTACGGCAAACAAAGAAGGCAACAGTCGGCAAATAGGGCTACAGAAACCACAGAGGATTATAAAACAGAGGACACACTAAGCCCTTCCACATAAACAGGAGGCCCCATCAATTATGGAAACTCTATGCTAAAACACAAATAAAAGAGGGTATTCTCAGACTAACACACATAAAAGTCATCCAGTATCTCCCGCATGCCCTGTTCATGAGCACGTTAAAATACAAAATGTTTCAAACAACAGAGAACAACACACAGTAACAAGCCCAGGAAAATTTCCACATACAGCTACTAAAGAAATCAGCAAAACAAACTGATTTTGATGAAAAATCTCCTCAAAAGGCCAAACAGAAAACAAAGGAAAATATTTACAGATAACCCTAGCCTTAAGTATCCTTAAGCAACTGCTTGTGAATATGGGAAAAATACCAATTCTAATAGAAATATACAACCTTACAACAAAGCAAGATGTGAATTGAGGGTCACTTGAACTCATGAAATAAAGATGAGAAAGATGTCAACTTTTAAATGAAGAATGAATTACACAATCCCCCCTAAAGAAAAGAAGGCAAATAGGCAATACAATAAGCATGAAATAAAGAAACATAAAGTATTAAGAAGTGGATGTAAATTAAAAGTAGATACAATATAATTAGTCTTCATAGAGTGACAAAACGAAACATTATAAAGGTATGCTTAAAACTGTAATCCCATAAAACTTTAAAAAATTAAATAATATATGAATTTGAATATTAAAAAGGCCACCAGGCATTTAAGAAACTGACCTAGAATGGTCAGTTCCAAGCTATACTCTAAATATGTTTATTTGACTTCAAAATAAAAATATCTCTAAGCTTCCAGACAAAACCACTAAGTCATTTACAAAACAAATAAAATCAGGTTTTCATTAGGCTTCTTGAAAGCAACACAGAAAGGGAAATACAAGTAAGGCAACATTTTAAAGAAATTGAGTAAATGAGCTAGGCAAGTATTCAATTTATTCAAGTCATCTTTCAAGTATGAGTCTATTTTTTAAGAGGTTTGAAAATGTAAGAACTCAGGAAATACTGAACTCAAGAGCTCTCCATGTGGAATCTCCTAGAGGGTGAGCTTCTTCCAACCAAGAAACAGCTGGGGAACCTTCAGCACAAATTAATGTTGGGCGCTGAACACATCCAGCATAGATCTCAAAGTAGATCAATGATGGGGCAAGAGCAGAAGCACAGACAAGTAAAAATAACAAATGATAGAGGACAAAAACATTAGGATTTTTGATTATCTCAGTAATTATTAGACATTATTTACATTTGAAAAGCACATAGCAAATGGTTAAATTAGGAACAAAAGACTAGGGTCATTATATAAAGTATTATTATAAAGGTAATCATTAGAACAAAAATGCCTAACTTTCCAAATACAGCAAGTAATGAAAAAAATAAGGATCTCAAAGGAAAAAATAGTTATAAAAATGTAAAAATAAAAATAGAGATCTATAAATAAATGTAAATTAATATAAATGAACCAATTTTTTAAGAATGGTTTGCATAGAGAAGTCTAACTCCAATGCAAAGAAGACAGGTACCTAAAAGCAAAGAGATTTGGAAAAAAAAAAAAAGTTAACAGATGAGCATACGAATTACAGAGCAAATGCAAATAATTACAAAGCAGGGTTACAAAAGACAAGTTAAAAAAACAATCTTTAAATGAGTAAAAATTAAAAGAAATGATACTTTATTTCAAAGGCTCTAATTCACAGTGAAGATACAATGTTGATAAACATCTATGCACCAAATAATACAGAAAATACCATCATAAAATAGAAACTGCAGGACATGCAGCAAGAAATGAAACATTGGAATCATCCTCAACCCAGGACAGGTCAAAATAGCTAAAACTCAGTATGCATATGGGAAGTGTGAATTACCAAATCAATTCAGTAAATTGTATTCATATATATCTAACTTTATTCTCAGATATAAGAGAACATGCCAGCTTCTCAAATACACATGAAAGATCTGAAAACAAAACCAAACCTACCATGTCAGGAAGAAGAAACTATCAGTAACTTTCATAAAATTGAAGAGTAAATGAAAGTCTGTGGCAACTATGCTAGGGTAGCACACACAGGACATGGTCTGAGCACCAAGGGGCAATGCAGACAACAGCAGGAACACATAGATCCCAGGACTTTGCAGGGCAGTCCATGAACACTGGCTACATAAGCAGCAAACATTCCTTTAGCTTTTCAGGTAAACACAAATGGCTCAATTTAGTCTATATTTTGCCCACTGCTTATAGTGATTTGTGTAGCCTTGCTAATACTTCAGACTCCTAGGGCAACCTTTCACAACCCTCCCTGCTTGGCTGGGGTCTTAACTGGAATCTGACTTCTTCCCATTATACTCAGACCCTAACCTACACCTTTCTAGGTCTAGCAGTATTTCACAGGCTTTACAGTCCCGTATCATATCTACTGCCAGTAATAATTCCAAGTTTCATGAATGGTTACTTCTGCTTGCCTTCAAAGTTAACTGCCTAAAGCACATACAAACATTCTCCTTGACATTTTGTGTCCCTGATTCATATTGTTATATATGTGTTTTAATAATTCCCTTAGAGAATTATTCCCTTTCAGCAAGACCAAAATGCTCAAAAGCTTAGCATATCATATACTATATGCTGATGTTTTTCCAATCTTGTTCCAAGTCACCACATGCCCTGATGGGGGGTTCCATTATGATTAATTAAAAAACAGACACATCTCATTGTGGTTTTACTAAAAGGCCATCTTCTACAAAAATCTCTGAAGGCTTTGGAATTTCTTCCCATAACAGCAGGAGAAAACTAGAAAGGTAGGTTTCCATTAAAAGTCATCCTTGAATTGAAATATTTCAGAACAATCCTGAATTTCAAATTCAATCCCATTGGCTGAATTATTTCAATTCCATTCTTACAGGTACCCTTTATTTCCTTTCTCCTCTGGACTCCTGCAGCGCCCGATCCACCTACCCCAACCTCAGATAACACCAGCTATTTTCTTCCCATTACTTCCAGTCAAGCACAAAAGAAAAATCACATAAACCTTCTGAGTCACTTTTCTGCACATTTGTAGGATTTTTTCTTTTTTTTTTTTATTTTTAAATTGTTACTGACTTTTCAGTATTATTTCTTAAGCCCTTGATTAGCTGTTTTCTATCTCCTGAGGTGACTCTTTCAAATCCTTGACCAAGATTTCCAGGCGCCTGATTTTCCCCAATTCTAGTTAGTTATCATTACATAGCTTCAGGGATTGAACACAAAACATAAAGGATAGATGGACTTTCACACTCCCCTTCATTTGAGACCTCTTCCATCCCCCCAACTCTTCTCTGTGCTCTTTGCCAGCTGCTAACTTAGAGTTAGGTTCTGGAAACACTCTCCAGTCAAATGCCTGCAGGCAAATCGCTGTGTCAGAGTTGGCTTGCTGGGGAACCTAATTCAAGGGCGTTGCTAAGTATCAGCCAGAAAAGGATGCTTAGACCCTAGTGCCATAGAATAGCTGGAACCTAGAGCACAAGAAGGGGTTATGGCCACTAGTAGCCAAGGGAGGAGGAATGTCATGTAGTTCTGAAGAGAAAGGTGAAAAAGTATTTCACAGTAGAAGAAAGAAGCAGCCATATGGGCAGGTGAAGAAGTGTAGATGATTGGTTTCATCATTAATGTATTCATGCATCCATTTCACCTTCAAATAGATGTGATATATTTTTTCTCCCTCCAAACAAATCAGTTTAATTCTGAGACACTATCCAGTGGCCTATGGCTCTCTCTTGAGTGATGGGCCTCTGCAGTCATTACCTAAGACATGACCAGCAGATGCTGCAAGATCCCAGTAGAGAAGTTTTCTTTCCTCTTATGTTGGAATCCCTGGGCCTGCTCCACCACCTGGAGAGAAAATCCTTAGGATGTCCAAAATAGTCCCAGACCTCCAGGGCTCCAAATTTGGAAAACGCTAATTCAGAAACAGAGTTACTGATGTCGTTTGGGTATCTGTTCCATTAGTCATTTCCAAGGATGTGAAGTTTAACAAGATTGGAACAAATAGAATCTGTTGATTCAGTGCAATTTGGAGAGGGTTCTATTTTGAGCTCAAAAGACTTTTAAAATCATGCTTTTGAAATGATGCTGAGAATTCTGAGCTATTTCAAAATTAGAGGAATGCAACTTGCATGGATTTATTTAGTGTCTGTGTCTCCCGGTATTCCTGAACAGGTTTCAGCAATGTTGGATAAAACTCCACGATCTCGCTGAATTTCGAAAAGGTCTGTCATTTCCATATATCCTGGGATAATATGCTCAGAATTCACAGCTGTGGATTGATGCGGAGAACTTTGAAGTAGCAAGAGATTTGCTTCAGACATTTTAGTTGAAGCTGCAAAAATGACTTCCTTATCTGCATTTACTTACAAAGCTCATTGTTCTTACTAAAATTGGCAGTCTATTTGAGAAAGATGTCTTTTGGGCAGGATGGGTAAAATGTGGTGACGAAGATACCCCCAAGTAGTCACTGACCTATGAGTATGTTTTGCTGTTGTGATTTCCAAACTAAAAATACTCCTACAAAGAACATCCCTCAATAATCTCATCTTACTAATTTTACCTAAAGTAGTTCATGTTCAAGTATCATTTGTCTCCTACCAGTGTACTTTGGCTTGTGGTTCTCATTACAAAACTCTTTAAGAACATCTCCATTTCACTCCGGCTTGTCCTATTTATATCATAATAAACCCAATGGACAAATGTAGGCTCCCCTCTGCTGTCATTCAATCAACGAGTCCCTGCCTGTTCTTATGCAAGTCTACGTACTCCACCTTTTCTCAAAGACTGAACCCTGCATTTACGTTCCTCAGGCCTCTCACCAGTAATACATTATAATACTTGTTTTAAATCAATACTTCATTACATGTCATAAAATACATAGATCTTAGTGTGCAATTTTATACTTTGTAACCACTGTGCATGCCTATGGTCACCAATGTCTCAATCAATATATAGAATATTGTTTCTCATTTCTCACTGTGGCCAGTCCTCCTTCTCCTGTCCCAGGTATAGCTCTTTTCTTATTTTTGATATCACAGATTAGATTTCCTGTATTTTTTTATTATTATTAAGACAGAGTCTCTGTTGCCCAGGCTGGAGTACGGTGGTACAATCATGGCTCCCTGTAACCTTAAACTCCTGGCCTCAAAATATCCTTTTACCTCAGCCACCCAAAGTGCTGAGTTTACAGGTGTGAGCCACTACACTGGGCCCTAGATTTAGTATTCTTAAACTTCACCTAAATGTCACAATTTTCTCATTGTAATGTTTCTGTGCTTCAGTGAGTATATCAGGAACTTGTTCCTCTTTATTGTCATGTAATACTTTATTGTATAAATATAGCATACAATTTGTTTTACCATTTTCCTGCTGAAGGCTATATGAATTGTTCCCAGGTGGAGACTATTCTAAGAGTATTCTTGTATGAGTTTTTAGTTGAACATATGTTTTCATTTGGGGGCAGTGAATAAATAAGGAGTGGAATTACTGGCTCATAAAGTAGGTTGTCTAGCTTTATGAGAATAATAAATACAAAACAGTTTTCCATAGTGTTTGTAACATTTAAAACTCCCACACCAATGTGTGCAAATTGCAGTGGTTCTACATCTTTGCCTGTATGCTGTATTTTTTTTTAATGTTAGCTATTCAAGTATATATTAAATTGCATTGTATTGTGCTTTTAATTTGCATTTTCCTGGGGAATAATGATGTTGAGCAACTTATCTGCTGACTAGACATTTGAATATCCTTTTAAGTTTCTGCCCATTTTTAGTTGTTTGCTTTTTTACTATTGATTTGCAGGTGTTATTTATGTATTCTGGATGTGAATGCAGGTGAAAGGTAGGTTACGTATGTTATCTCCCACACAGGGGCTTGTCTAATCAATTCTAACGGTGATTTTTGGCAAGCATGAGTTTTAAGTATTTAAGAAATGTAGTCAGTCACCCCTTTCCCTGTGGGTTTTTGTTGTTGTTTTGACGCTTAGTACCTTTTGCATTCTGTCTCAGCCATCTTCCTCCTCAAAGACTGCAAAAATCTTCTACTATGCCATGAATGTGCTTGAAAGTTGTTTTTACAGTTATTTTTAATACTTATTTCTTCTTTTTATTCTAATTAGTCTTGCTAGAGATTTGTCAATTTTATTAAAATTTGTAAATATCCAACTTTTGACTTTTGATTTTCTCTATCCTTTATCTGTTGGCTGTTCCATTTGTTTTCTCATATATTTATCACTTCCTATTTACTTTGGGTTTATTGTTTCATTAATAGTTTCTTCATGTGAAAAATTAGATTTTTTTTAACTTTGAACTGTTGTTTTCTAGTAAGAGCACATCAAGGTATGAGTATCTCTCTTACCATTACTAAAGATGTGCCTCACCAATTCTGAGACGTTGGGATTTTATGATTATTAAGTTCAGGCTGGATGCGGTGGCTCACTCCTGTAATCACAGCACTTTGGGAGTCCGAGGTGGGTGGATCATGAGGTCAGGAGTTTGATACCAGCCTGGTCATCATGGTGAAACCTCATCTCTACTAAAAAATACAAAAATTACCCAGGCATGGTGATATGCACCTGTCATCCCAGCTACTTGGGAGGCTGAGGCAGAAGAATTGCTTGAAACTGGAAGGCAGAGGTGGCAGTGAGCCACTCCAGCGGGTCAATAAGAGTGAAACTCCATCTCAAACAAAAAAAAGAAGTTCAACATATCTGTAATAGTTCCTGTTACTTCCTAGAACCTGTGAGCTATTTCAAATGCATTGTTAAATGTTTAAGTACATAGGGCTTTCCTAGTTATCTCAGATCATGGGCTAAACTGCATTCTCCCCAGAGTCGCATGTAGAACATGTAATCCCCAGTCCCTCAGAAGGTGACTGTAATAGCAGATGGGATCTTTAAAGAGGTAACTGAGTTAACATGAGTTTGTTAGGGTGGACCCTGACTCAGTATGACTGGTGTCCTCAGAAGAGACGTGAACACAGACAGTTATGGAGAGAAGACTATATGAAGACCCCGGAAGAAAGTGCCATCTACGAGCCAAGCACAGAGGCCCTCTATAACAGCACCCTGCTTATGCCCTGATCTCAAAATTCCAGCCTCCAGATTTATGACAAGATACACTCCTCCCATTCAAGCAATGCAGTTTGTGGTCATTTGTTACGTCAGCCCAAGCAGACTAACACATTTTATTTGTCACTGCTTTCTTACCCAAGCTCATCATGGTCAGAGAATATACTGGGTATGAGTTCAGGCCTTCAAGATTTATTGAGATTGGTTTTAGTGCCCAGCATATGGTCTCTACTGGTAAATGTTGTGCGTGCATTTAAGAATCTGTATCTATTAAAATTGGGGTAGTCTTGATAGTGTTATTCAAATCTATATAGATACAGTTAACCTCCATGTTCAAGTCACTGAGAAACGTGTGTTAAATCTTCCACTATGATAGTGGGATTTTCTTTCTCTGACATGTAAATGATTTTTTTGCATGGATTTAATCATCCTATGGTGACGTATTATTTTCAGCTTTGTTTCCATAACAATGTAAGCTACTCAGTGGGTTTTCCATACATCTTCTTACTCTTCACAGTCATGAGTATACGTCTGTGTTGATATCTAAATTAACATCTCCCATGCACACATGCTCTCTCATGCTATGTATGGATACAATTTTAGATGGATGAATGGATAGATGGTATTTTCAAAACTACTGTGCGATGCCCATTTCTAAAAGACTGCGTTGCTTTTTTGTATCTTGGACTTAAACCTTCAAAGTTGGATTTAATTACAGGCCTATGCCTAGATGTTCTTCACTGGCATCTGGAACAAGTTATTTGAATAATGAACCCCTGGGGCTGATGGGAGTTTGAATCTCAACTGACCAGTAAGTTGAGAAGTCATGAGTAGAACAGAGCCAATGTATTTCTGAAGCCCCAGAGCTTATATAATATCAGACCCAACGTCTGCCTCCAATACAGAAAAGCTACTAATAAAGCTAATGGCAGATGCAGGGACTTCTGAAGGTGAGCAGGAAGCACACAAGAATAAGGGAGAGAAGCATTGATATGTTCCCAAAAATGCAAAGTCCAGAAAAGGGATATATGGTGTATGAAGTAATGACATGTGAAAAATCACTTATAGAAGAACATTGATTTAGAAACAAAGATAATGTACATCTGATCTAAAATACTAGGCAGTACAAGTTTGAATTAAGTTGAGGATATCGACATCACATTTTCACAATGACTGTTAGCTGAATAACTCTGTCATGGTCTTTCACTTACTCCGTCTTCCTTCCCCATGCATTTGATATTTGATATTAAGCTAACAACCTCAGATTATGGACTGTGTGGCTTGCACAAAAGCTATGTTCAATAGGCAGTTATGCGATACAAAATGAAGTTGTTTACTTTTGAATGATACTTTAAGAGACCCTATCTATTTTAGTATCTAATACAACATTGGATGTAGAGTTGTTTCGGTATTCAGTATCTGTGTTCTTAACTTTCTCGAGGTTCTGCCAATATTTTCATACACAGAACCTCTCTAAAAAGATAGCCATCTTCATAAGTTACATAATAAGAAAATGCTATCTCTGATGACAGTTACATAGTTACAAAGTTATTGAAATTTCAGTCATTCAGCACTGTCATCTACCTGAGGAATCAAACAGCTTTTCAAGAAGGGAAGAGCAATGCAAAAGGGCCTTAAATAACACAGACTGGAAACCGTACTTAGGAAAAAATGTTGAAAATTACAAAATTGCCAAGAAAAACTGAAGTCATTAAAATATCAATACAGTTTGATCATAAAGTCAATGGCTGAGGTAATAATCATTTTTAAGTGGTCTAAGTAAAAACAAAGTATATTGAAAAAGACTAAGAAAACTAGACCATTCTAAGATAATGGGGTTTGAGCAGCGAAATCCATAGAGTTATGGTTCTGACAAGGAAAGATTAATCTGTAACTGCTACAAAATTCCTTGCAGAATCATATAAATTCTAATACCTCCACTCTGGCTGCAGAATAGTAGCCACATCTATGACTGTAAGTACTATTGAGAATTGATACGAAATTGTCAATAGTACTTACAGTACTGAAAGTTCTTAGTCAACTTTGGCTAGGTTGTATTGCAATAAGGAATGATCCCCAAATCTTAGTAGCTTAGAATAACAGAAGTTTATTTTATATTTACATAGCAATTCCTTCAGCAAAAATTCTATTCCGTATCATACTATTCTATGCTGAAGGGGAAGATTCTATCAGAATTATGTCACTCTTTAGATGAGAAAATGGAACACAATGGCTTGTACAACTTCTGCTCAGACATAGCATAGACCCCTCTAATTACGTGTCTAAGCCTGTAATTGATGAAGTCATCAGTTTAGTCTTCCCACCATTTGAAGTTAGCCATGTCTTACGGACTAAATTGCGTCTCTTCAAAATTCTGTGTTGAAGCCCTCACCCACAATGTGGCTGTATTTGGAGATAGGGCTTTAAAAAACAAGATTAAATGAGGTTGCAGTGGTGGGGCCACAATCTAATAGGATTGGTGTCCTTTTACAAGAGTGACAAAGGCCGGGTATGGTGGCTCATGCCTGTAATCCCAGCACTTTGGAAGGCCAAGGCAGGCAGATCACCTGAGGTCAGGAGTTCAAGACCAGCCTGGCCAACATAGTGAAACCCCATCTCCTCTAATAATATAAAAATTAGCAGGGCATGGTGGCAGGCACCTATAATACCAGCTACTCAGAAGGCTAAGGCAGGAGAATTGCTTGAACCGAGGAGGAGGAGGTTGCAATGAGCCAAGATTTCACCATTGTACTCCAGCCTGGCGACAGAGCAAGACTCCGTCTGAAAAAAGAGAAAAAAAGGACAAATTTCTCTCTCTCCATACACACTGAGAGGAAATACCATGTGAGGCATGTGAGGATAAGTGGCTATCTACATGCCTGGAAGAGAGCCCTCTCCAGGGACCAAATTGGCCGGCACCTTATCTCGCACTTTCAGCTTCCAGAACTGTGAGAAAATAAGTTTCTGTTATTTAAGCCACTCAGTCTGTGGTGTTTTATTACGGCCGTTCGGGGTGACTAATATGAATTTGGGTACTAAAACTGGAGTGCTACTGTAACATCTATCTAAAAATGTGGAAATGGATTTGGAATGGGGCGATGGGTGGTGGTTGGAGGAAACTTGATGCATGTGCCACATCAAGCCTCGATTACAGTGTTGTGGGAAGTACAAGCATTAAAAGTGATTCTGGTGAGGGCTCAGAAAGACATGTGGAGACAAGGGCAGAAAGCCTTTATCTTCTTAGACAATTGTTGAAAAATCATGAATATCACAGTGGTAGAAAAGTTAACACTAAAGGTGTTTCTTGTGAGGTCTGAAAGAGAAAGGACGATGACGTGATTGGGAATTGGAGCAAAGATGAGCTTTGTTATAAAGTGGCAAAGAACTTGGCTGAATTGTGTTCATGTTCTACTGCTTTGTGGGATGTAGAAAAGGCAGCCCATGAAGTTGGATACTAAGCTCAGGAGATTTCTAAGCCAAGCATTGGAGGAGTGGCTTCGTTTCTCATCACTGCTTATAGTAAAATGTAAAGAGAGAGACAAAATTGAAGAAATTGTTAAGCAATAAAGAACCAGAACTTGAAGATTTGGAAACTCTCAGCATGTACATATTAAGAAAAAAAGAGAGAGAGAAACTGTGTTCAGAAGAGAACACTATGGGTATGCCTGCACAATCATTTGATGTGGTATAGACTGAATCATGGATCTCATCAGACATACTGGTAGCATCTAGGAACAGAGATGGATTTATATCAGCAGAGATATGCCCAGTCTGAATCAAAGGGAACAGAGACAGGAGGAGATGATAGAAGGCTTTTGGCCCTCTTGGCTTCCATGGGGCAAGACAATAGGACAGTGATGCTATTCAGGTGTGTATGTCAGCTATTCTCCAAGAAAATAAATGAATTATTCCACAAGCACTTCGGAAAACATCAAGATTGCACCCTCAGCTTCAATACGTGGGGCCACTACCCCTACTTCATGATACCAAGCTGCTGTTGCCTGGAGTTCTGGGTGTGGTGCCCTCAGCAGAGCCGTGAGACCCAGAATATCACCCACAGATATAGGGTCAGGGGCCAACCCAGCGAGCCTGGAGGGCAGAGCATCCAAAGAAGAGCCCTGAGATCTAATGCAGTTTGCCCTGATAGATAATACTTCTACCTGGGAACTGTCATCCTTCCTATTTGTCTCTTTTGGGATGAAAATGTCTATCCCATGCTTGTTCCACCATCCTATTTTTGAAGCTGTATTAGTCTGTTTTCACACTGCTGTTAAAGACATATCCTAGACTGAGTAATTTATAAAGAAAAAGAGGTTTAATGGACTCACAGTTCCATGTGACTAGGGAGGTCTCACAATCATGGTGGGGAGCAAAAGCCGTAATTTACATGATGGCAGGCAAGAGATCATGAGAGCCAAGTGAAATGGGAAATGCCTTATGAAACATCAATCTCCTGAGACTTAATTCACTACCAGGAGAACAGTATGGGGACAACCACCACCACAATTTAATTAGCTCCCACTGGGTCCCTCCCACAACATGTGGGAATTATGGGAGCTATAATTCAAGAGGATATTTGGGTGGAGACACACCAAAACCATATCAGAAGCACAGAACTCTTCTGGTTTCACAGATTCACAGCTGGAGAGGAACTTTGCTTCAAGTTGAATAGTACCTTGACTCTCATCCATATCTAATTTAGCTATCATTTAGGCAAGACCTTGGACTTTAGACCTGAGAGTCAATGCTGTACTGCTTTAAAACGTTGGAGCTTTAGGGATGGAGTTAATATATTTTGCACCTGACAGGGACATGAACTTGGAGAGTGCAGAATGCTATACACTGAATTGTGTCCTCTCAAAATTCATGTTGAAGCTCTAATCCTCCATGTCTCTGTATTTGCAGAGAGTATCTTTAGGCAGTAATTAACATTACACAAGGTCATAAGGGCAGGGATGTAATTCAGTAGGACACGTGGTCTTTTAACAAGAGGAAGAGAAACCCAAGAAGAGCGACTCACCAGCAATGGAACTGGCACCACTTTGATTGGACACCTTCAGCCTCTAGAACTCTGAGAAAGTAAGTTCCTGCTGTTAAGTCTGCGGTATTCCGTTGTAGCAGCCTGAGCTAACACACCACAGTAGCGTGATCTGCTTTGGCCAAGGAAACGGTACACAAGTGAACTGTGTTGCTTCTGGCCCACAGCATTTAACTGTCATTGCAAAACAACCCATTGACCCCTTTCCCCTGACACAGTGCCCTTCCATCTCAGGTCAGATATGTAACACACAAAAGAAAAAAACGTTTTAAGCACTGGATTTGTTACTGGGCATAACCTACCCCCTCATGGCTCAAGCAACCAAATTTGAAGCTGTACTGTGAGATAAAATGACTTAGCTGTGCTAGCAAGAACCAGAGTGAGGACTCAGACCCAGGTCTGACTCTCATGCCCAGGTTCATCCCAGTATGCCATGCAACTGTCATTTATTTATGAGTGATTAATGGTGCATTAGAAGCAATGTGTCAATGAGGAAGGAGAGGGGATATAGTAGCCATTGTGTAACTTAATAAAGACTCTGGGTAGAGTAGATGAAGAATAGAGACCTGGGTAGGGAAAAGAAAAAGAATAACTAAATGGCAGAATCTATGCAAAATCAAAGTTGGTCCTGTAATCTGAATGTAGGAAGAATGTCGAGAAAAAATTAACAAAAACAAACCATCAAGGAAGCACAGATTTGCAGGAAGAGATAGTGAGTTCTGAGCTAGACATGACGATGCATGTGTGTAGTCCCAGATACTTGGGAGGTTGAGATGGGAGGATCTGGAGACCCCAGGGTTTCCACGCTGTAGTGCACTATGACCAGGCCTGTTAATAACCACTGCACTCTAGCCTGGCAACATAGTGGAACCCCCTATCTCTAGTTTTTTTTAATTTAACAAAAGAAGATAATGAGTTCTGTTGACCAATAATTGAAGATCATCAGCATCTCAAATGAAGACACCCAGGAGATAGGTACAAAGGTAGCACTGGAACTATGGAAGAAAGACATAGGCTGAGAATAGTGACTGCAGGTAATTCCCATTGAAGTAACTAATACCATGAAAATGGATGAGATTAATAACAAAATACAGACGAGCCAAACAAGACAAGAAAGAATAAAGAAAGAGGTGTAATCATTGAGGCACAAAAAAAAAAAAATCCCAGACAACTACAGGAGCCCAAGACTGTGGTGGGGGGGTGGGGGGGTGGGGGGGAGAGAGAGAGCACAGAATTCAAGATCTGTGGAGATAAAAATATCTAAAATATCTAAAGGACTTAGAAGGAAAGCTGATTGTGAAGCCGTAACTATGAAGTAATCTGTCACTTTATGGTGAAGGAAAAGAGAAACTGTATTATTTATTGATATTCACTTTGGTCTTAGAAATCAGAGAAAAGGTAATATCATGAATGAAGCTAAGAACAGGTCTAATGAAACAGTGCATATCATTTAGTGCATTTATTTGTGTATGGGTAAGCTGCACGCTGAGTCCTGAGCATTTAACTGTCACTGAGAAAAAGGAATCATTTTCATAAGATCATTTATAAGAAAGACAAATCAATTGCTTAGAAACATAATAACCATTATCAATTTAACTAACCATAATTCTCTCATATGGATCTTTTCTAAAATACCATGTATTATGATAAATAGTATAAACAACATGCTTGGGGGAATAAAATAGCCATTTTTGTCTCTTAGGTTCACCTATTAAGCCTCAATATAATCCTCTTGATTCCACAAAAAAGCCAATGCAGAAAATATTGACTGGGTAACTGAGAATACTTATTTGAGTTTCATTTTTTAGATGTTGTTAGCTTATTCTATTTTTTTTTTTTAGAATAAAGGAGAGAAGTGTATTTGAAGGTGAGGAAGAGAGAGAGAGAGGCAGATGGGGTGGGGGCAGGAGAGAGAGAGAGGGAGGGAGGGAGGGATTCCAGAGGGAAGAAAGATTGAAAGAGAGAGGGCTAATTTCTGGATCCAGAGGTGAGTCAGGAAAGGAAAAGAGAAACAAAGAAATTAGTGAGAGTGGCCAATGTTAAAAATGAAGAGGTTGATCTTAGAAGATTAGCCCTTCTCTTACACTGAAGGAGAAGGGAGTATATACAGTGACATTTTTACACACAGAGGGAAAATGTTGAAGTAGAACAAATACAATGAATCTAATTTTTCAGTAAATTATTGATCCCAGTGTTGGTACGCAGTAGCCGCTTATTAAATTGAGTATGCTGGGTTATCTTACCTTAAACATACCAGTCATATCAAGGTAAAGAAAAAGTATAAAACTTAGAAAACTTCAACCAGGGCATTTGAGAATTTGGGGAGGTGGCATTTTGATATGTTAAGATGTCACTTTTAGGTAGCCAATATGTGTTTTCTTGACCTGAAAACTGAACACCTGGCTTTTTGCTTTTTGGTTTCTGGGTTTTTTATGTTTTTTGTTTGTTTTTTTTTTTAATAAGTTGCCTCTGAAGTTTCTCCCCCTGGTATTACTGTATCTTAGAACAAATATACAATAAAATAAAATGGGCTTGAAAATAAATGAGGAAACAATTCAGATACTCTCTCAGCACCTAAGAAGCTGGCATTTCTTTGTGCACTGTAAGCACAATGAACCATATAATTTGAGTGGAGGGGACAGGATGGATTTACCATTGTGTTTATAACAACTGCATGCTTAAATTCCCAAAATAAGCCATGTTCTGTTTCAAGCAGGTGCTACCTCTAACCTAGCAAGCCCCTGCTCCCAAGCTGATAGTGTGACTAAAATTTAATAGTGCCAAGTTGCCTTCAGTGTCTCCTTGTAATGTGTTTTGGAAAGGCAAGAGTGATCTCACGCAGAAAGATTAAAGGAGGCCCTTGGAAACTGCTCAAAGCTACTTATTAAAGGAAGCAGCAGAGATAATTAAAAGTAATTTTGCCAAACTTAAAAGGGCACCGAACAAAACATGAAGGTGTAGGAGCAAATCAAATTCTGCTGTTAGCAGAAACCCAACTACGTAGCTATTTCCAAAGAATGAGTTCTCCAGATTCAAAACATAAGTTAGAGAGAGCTACAATTGGGTCTTTTAAAATATAAACAAATAGTTATTCCAGCAAGTTTCCACATCCATAGGAAATTGCAAAGGATTCCAAAAGTGAAATGGAAAGAAGGAAAAAAATCAGTGGGAATAATCCAAATGAAATACAAATAAATATTTGTATCAGTTATCAAGTCTTTCTAAGAGAAAATGGACTGTGAGGCTCATAACACACACCAAAATGACTGGATGAATAACAAGCCTGGACGTTTAACTGTGGGGTTTGCGACTCACCAAAATGGACAGATTTGCTCAAATATGTCTTTTTTTATTCCTAAAATCATACCTATTCATTGTTTATTCATTCCTCTCCAATGCAGACACATACTGAAGAGCAAGTTTCCAATAGGAAATGCAGTAGATCTTGGTAGGATGGAGGCTAGGTGGTGAGTGGAGGAAATGAGAATGATACACAGCAATGAAAAGGGTTTATTCATTAAATCCAAAAAGATGATTTTTTTTCTTCTTCTCCACCCTAATCATAGCTCAATTGCCCACCTGTTTCTTCCCCTTGGAAGTGGTTCCTCAAAGAGGTTGTTTATTCCACATACAAGTGCTAACATCTCGACCAGGGAGTTCTATCAGGCATTCCACCGCCTGAGTCCCATGGAAGTTGCACTTTATAAATCTGAAGATCACTCTTGTATAACTTTCTATCCCCATGGCTGTTTCAGTACCCTCTGCTAGACACATGCTTTTATGCTACTTCATGTCCACACAGAAGATGGAAAACATGTCCGTTACAGGAAAATAGATGAATTAATATTAAAAAAAGATAACTAATTTAACAAAATTAAATTTAACAAAAGTTAAACGAGCAGACAGACAGGTTAAAAAGAGCAGCAAGTTTTCCCTGAGGTAGCAACCTCTCCATGCAGGAGTTTGCCATCTATCCCCATGGCCTTAGTCACTGGTGAACACCACATTTGTCAGGAAGAAGGGTCAGAGGCAGTTGGGAAGCCAGCGAGAATAAATGCCGCTTCTGTTGACTACAACACCGGATTAAGGTCCCAGAGATGTTCTACCACAGAGACACCCAAGCCATTACCTCTTATTCCCTTGGGCCAGCATTTACTTTGCTTTCTCTTTCATAAGAGCTAGAAAATGTGGCACCAGATTACATAATCTGAGATGAATAAAATCACAGGCTTTCAGTACCAGTGGAAGGATGTATGGCATCCTTTAATACAATGACACCTCATTTTAAATCGAGGTAATTGAGGCCCAGAAAAGTTAAATTATGTTTCCTGAGTTCACAGTACCATAAAATAGCATAATGATGACTAAAATTTACTTCTTTTCAACTGTCTGATAACATGCTTGCCAGAATGTCTAAACTCAAACTCAACCATCCACCCAATTTCATCCTCCCTGGAACAGAGTGGTCCCTTCTCATGTTGGCAGCAGGATGGACACATGAGAACACAATAAAAATAGTTCTTGTTTCTTGCAAATGTATGAGCTATAAAATTCCATAAATGCCACCAAAAATAATGACATATTTTTTTATTCTTTACTATTCAATCTCACTCTTCAAAATAATCATGTTCATGTTTTTAGTGTTTTTATAGTAGTGTTCACTCACTCATGTGTGATTCATTGTTTTCATATAGGTATTCTGAGATCCTATCTCTGCATAGTGGAGTCAAAGCCACGGAGGAAACACACATCCATGTTGCAAATTTAGTTCTGGAAGCCGTCCCCAAAGGTAGAATTAAATTCTCTGTGTTCATCACATTTACAATGTGCAATGCCCTTCTGGATGAATTTAACAAGTTCAGGGTCTGGCCTTTAGTGGTGAGAGAGACGAGAGGCAGATGAGGATAATTAAAGTCCCACCAAAAGATACCTTTCAATACAAACTTCATCGTAGCCAAGCTTCAGATTTCTAGAAGCATCTGAAAATTAGATATTCATGCCTGAGTCACCAGAATATCATTTCCAAAGGCACAGAGTGGGCGACTGCACATTATTCAAAATAGTCACCCCTCCGCTATGACCTTCATTAAGAGAAGTCTACTTGCCTGCCCCAAATCCACTCACTTGCTTTCACCAGTGGGACATTAGGAGAGGTGACACTAGCAGGACCTTGCCCTGTGTTTCTGAGCTGGGTTTCCTGTGTGTGCCCTGCACTGTCCTGATTAGAACTTTCCCTGTAAAGCTGCTGCCTCTTTGACCAGAATCAGTTCTGCAAGAAGCAGGTCTAACCAGCTCTGCAAGTTGAAGCTGAGCCACCCAGCTGAGCCCAGCCTAAAAGAACCAGTCCACAGCCACCCCTCAGCCATGAGAGTGAGAACCAAGAAATATTGTCATAAGCCCCTTGTTTGGGGGGTGATTTTTTATACAGCATTAGCATGGCAATAACTGACTCATCCACAGACCTAAACAGGAAATCAAATCATCACCTCCATTGTGTTTGGTAAGTATGGAAATTAGTGCAGGCTAGACAAATAAACTGGAAATTTAATAACTTTAGGCAAGGTCTTCCAGACATATCCATTTAATAGTAGAGATATTACAGATGACACCAGGATAGTCAAAGTAGTGCAGCTTCAGTTCCTTGCTTCTCCTATCATGCTGGAAGGGCCTGCCATCACTAACTCCGCCATTTTTTGCTATGATTCCAGACTAACTGCTCTTCTGATGAACGTTTCTTTCAACATTTATTCTAAATCAGGGTACATACACACACACACCACATACCATACACTTAGTATTATAAATTTCGTTTTTTTATTTGATGTCCCTATCTATATATTATGAAGGTCCAATCTTATTTTCTTTTCTTTCTTAAGTTCTGAGCTACATATGAAGAGCGTGCAGGTTTGTTACATAGTGCCATGGTGATGCCATGGCATATACATGTGATAGGTGCCATGATGCACCTGTCAACCCGTCATCTAGGTTTTAAGCTCCACATGCATTAGATATTTGTCTTCATGCTCTCCCTTCCCTTGTCCCCCAACCCCCAACAGGCCCCTGTGTGTGATGTTCCTCTCCCTGTGTCCACATTGTTCATCTCTCACTTACGAGTGAGAACACGCAGTGTTTGTTTTTCTGTCCCCGTGTTAGTTTCCTGAGAATGATGGCTTCCAGCTTCATGCATGTCCCTGCAAAGGACCTTCCACAGTATATATGTGCCACAATTTCCTTATCCAGTCTATCACTGATGGGCATTTGAGTTGGTTCCAAGTCTTTGCTACTATAAAAAGTGCTGCAGTAAACATATATGTGCATGTGTCTTTATGGTAGTGTGTGTGTGTGTATACATACATACACACACACACACACACACCCAGTAATGGGATTGCTGGGATTTATATATATATATATATATATATATATATATATGTGTGTGTGTGTGTGTGTGTGTGTGTGTGTGTGTGTGTGTGTGTGTATGTGTGTATATATACACACACACATATACACACCCAATAATGGGATTGCTGGATCAAAGTGGCCAACTAACATATGAGAAAAAGCTCATCATCACTGATCATTAGAGAAATGCAAATCAAAACCACAATGAGATACCATCTCATGCCAGAGAGAATGGCAATTATTAAAAAGTCAGGAAACAACAGATGCTGGCAAGGCTGTGGAGAAAAGGGAACGCTTTTACACTGTTGGTGGGAATGTAAATTATTTCAGCCACTGTGGAAGACAGTGTGGCAATTCCTCAGGGACCGAGAACCAATCTAATTTTGAAACTTAAATGATAATGTATTGCAGACTCAAAGTAGAAACAGCCACTACACTCTGCCTCCTGTTACTAATGAAGACCCCACAGTTTAGCGAAATTTACTGACATTCAAAATTATAAAGCTAGCAAAGAGTGGATCTAAGACAACCAGATCAGTAGTAATCCCAATACCATACAATCATCTTTCAAGTTGAGTGTTTCTTAAAATGTTCTTAAAATTTGTTTTTCAAAGTTTCTCCAGTTTGAAACCAAGAAAAAGCAATTACGCTGTTTAAACTCATACTGAACAAGGTAGGGATACTTTGAGGAAGATACTAACAGAATGTAGAAGTAATTCCATATGCACGGGGTATGTCTGGCTCATCGGAAACATTTCCTTTCTCCCCAAAACAATAATGCTTCTCTCAGCAGTGAACCCGCAGTACACAAATAATTATACTTTATGAAACAGGAAATGTCTAGATTCATCAGTCAGTTGGCATCAGACCATCAAATTAAATTCTGGAGAATAATTAAGTTGCTTAATGCTTTGGGAGGTTAATTTGCAATTGGTATTTTGATGGATTCCTGGGGTAAATGCAAGTACACTGTGGACTGGCACTTAGCCCCTGCTCTGGGTTCCTTTGGGGCCTCTAGTGTTTCACCCGTCTAAAGATTGGAGTCTTCCTGTCTGTAAAATCAGTATGATGGATTAAAGAATTCATTAGCTCTTTTAAGTTGCTGATTCTTGATTCTACATTTAGGAAAATATATTCAGCAAATGTTCATTCTATGGTCGCCCTTGTGCTAAATACCCTAGTCTGTTCTTGTCCATGGGTTCTGCGAGCTGATCCCCTAACCACCTTGTGAAAATGCAGCATCTCTCTTCTCCCAAGGAAGAAAGTAAAACTCAAACAAGATCATCTTAGGATCAAAACTAGAATGTGACAGGACTAGAATTCAGACTCAAAGACCAGTGTTCTTTCTACTCTAAAGCTACAAAACAAACAATCAAAAACCCAGTATTTTAGGGGTAAAAGTGGAATAGAGCCATAAACAGAGGTAGAGGTGGAGAGTGAAGCTGGCAGGGTTTCATGTGAATGCCAGACATTTGAAATTTCTAAGTGGAGCTTAATTCCAGCCATACATGAACAGAAATTGTTCGTTCTTGATTATGTTCCATCTGTTATATCTAAAAATATTACTTAAAGGAGAGTTACCAAAAAAAGTGTTCATGAAAATATCGATTTCTTTTTAAACAGAAACCCATATGCCCTGTACTCTAGAAATGAATATTTCAAATATAAAAATAAGAAAAATTCATTCCATTGACACATAAAATAATATTAAGAAAAAAACCCATCTCAAACAGAATTTCTAGAGACTAGGTAAAACTCAATTTATTTTCATGTTTTCTTCAAATACTGACTTAGGGTTCAATTAAAGTTGTTTCTTTACATCCTTCCAAAGTTGCTGGCACTCTATTTATAAACTAACTCCTAAGCAAACATAAAAGTGTAAGGAAGCCATACAAAATGTAAGAATTAGTATGTATCGGTGTCTATAAAGTGACCATATTATAAATTCTTCATCATGCTAAATATCATAATTCACAAAAGAAAATTTATTCTATTGCTTAATGCCAATAAGTACCTTATTTATTTTTTGGGAGAACAATTGAGAGAGAAAAAAGAAAAGTGTGCTGTCCTGACACAGAAGAATGAAGAAGAAAGGAAGAACAGCTTCCTTGGCTTCCACGGCTGCCTCCGAGGAGCCCCAGCAGTCCTTCCTTTCCCTGTGACATGTCAAGGCCCTACTTTGAGAATTACTGTAGATGCTGAACTGAGCAGTACAGCAAAACACAGATTTCAGATGACACACATAAAACAACTTGTTTACATTGCATAGAGAATGTATTTTACACACTTTTAGACTTCGGGGAAAATAACTAGCTCTCACAAGACACATTTATTCACACAAAACACGTTTTTCCTTAACACATAAATTGTATATAATCCCCCTAAATCAAAATTGCCTGGTCACTAGACAGACAGCCCCTACCCAAATATATTCATATACATATAGAAGTGAAAGACAATGTATTATGTCTATCCCATGAAAGCATATTTGAAGTTTATCTTTTACATATTTTAAGTATATGCATTAACTTCAAATTACCTATCACCCTAAAGAAGGTGGTGCTCTGAGTGTCTCAAACGAAGGCATGAATTATCTCAGGGGTTCACAAATGTATGGTGAAGATAGAGAAACAGAAATTACTGAGATTAAGGTTGTGCACCTTCCTGCAGCCCCTGCTTTGCTGAAGGGTTTGGAGAGAAATTTGTGAGGATGCTTTCTCCTGAACTGGCAGCTGAAGGCCTATGCTCACCACCTCAAGACCAGTTCATCTCACGTGGCAGCAGATCACATGTCCAGCGATTCCCAGACTGATGAATACAGAGACTCAATCGTGTCAAGAAGAATCAAACCCCCGGATTCCGTCTATTTTTTGCTCTGTTACATGCATCTTAGGAGCCTTTCCTCAGTCTACCTCCCCTGTGTCAAGGAATAACTACCACAGCTCTGGGTGTGGCAGACACAAAAATGCCCAGAAAAGAAGACTGATACATCACTGTCTCTCTTTCATGAACAAAGGAAAAATTTCCCAGTATCACCCCTCGAAATCACTCAGTCAATCCTAAATACGTGACTAACAGCAGTCATGGGACTCCCATGATTGGCTTAGGTGAATCACTCTGGAACTGGACACAGCATCATCTTTGCTGTGTATACATCTGTGTTGGGAAGGCAGGCACTGGGACAGAATTAAGGGTTTACAAGTAAAAAAGGAGGAAATGGATATCAAGTGAGTCATCTATCATCCCTCTAATTCAACAATTACATGTATATTTTATGGACACAGCAGGAAGAAAATTTCAAAGATCACATAAATTGTAAGATAATACAAAAGACTGAAAAGAATTTGTGTATCTGTGCTTGGTGGCTTCCTCTGAGATCTGCTCTATGCTCCCTTGGAGGATGTCACAAATCCTCTATGCTATTTGGGATAACTCACTGGGTAAGATGACGAATCATCTGCAGGCTGGGCTTACGTATTTGGGCTGGCTTCACTGTTGCCCGCTCTTTACTGTTCCCTGCCAAAGGAAACATGGGTATTTAACAACCAATTGCAAATAAACAATGGCACGTAAATGCTCTACCCTCAGCATTTCTCATGGCCTGTCACAACAGCCTCTGAAGTATGTTATAATACAAGGTTATCTCCCCATTTCCATTTACCTTCCCAGACTTGAAACCTGCCCGCTTTGCCAAGTGCACGATCCTCTATCCTTTAGTAGCACTCATTTTTTCATCTCAGTAAATTTAAAAAAATAAAAACTCTTTTGTGCTTCAGTGAGACTTCCACTTTCCGACCCTCTCAGAAGGCCACGGTGTCCCCCCTTCACCTGGAAGCTCTTGTTCATTTGCTTTAAAGAAATGATGGACATCTCTTGATTTCCTGGTCCCTGGCTTCAGTCATCTCACTAAGAGCACCCAGATCTTTCTTAAAGCATTAAGTTTCCCTCATTCCACACAGTCTCTTTGGAAGCAAACAACAGGCCCTCAATCCCTCACTGTGGAACCCCTGAGAGCCTGCACACACCTGTCCGAGTCAGGATACAGCAAACATGAGCACACGCCATGAGCTTAGAACCCCAGGCACCCTCTTTACAGGTCTTACACTGTGAGAGGGAAATGCAAAGAAAGTGGAAACAGTGGGAGGTCACTTTCTATCATTGAGCTCTGTCCACAGTAGCCTTGACGGAAACGCCCTGAACAGGCTGTGCAGCCGCGAGGTGCTCGCTAAGCTGGACTCTCCGAGCACCCCAGTATCCACCCTTCTTCAAGCTCTTGGCTCCATCTCCATCGAAGCCTCGGTTCTTTCTAGAACCAAGAACCCTGGCTACAGCAAAGAGCTAAATAAACTCTCACCTCTTTTCTGGAGTCTGCACCAAAAGCAGTATTTAGTTACCCTTCTGCCTTGTTTCCTTAATATGTATATTCTAGTCATGGTATGACTACTTCATGTTTTGGAAGATGTGAGATCCCTGAGAAAACAAAGCTTTACTGCTAATCTGACAAAAATGAGATGTCTTACATAGTAGAAACACAGCTTTCTAAATTAAAAGAAAGAAAAATACTGGATTCATTGGCTCTTTCCTTTACTGGTAGCATACTTCTTTATGAATTAATTAACCTCCCCGATTCTCAGCGACAGCATCCTAAAGATGGGGGAATATAAACACCGTTGTTATGAAGATGAAGTTAAAGGGTCTGTAAAACTCTAGCAATATGTAGGACTCAAAAAATATTTTTGGAATGAATGGAGAAAAAAGACAAACTCCACTGCTGAGGAGGGAAAGTGGCTTATGTGTTTTAGGACAACACATAAAAAGTCATATTATCATTACTATACCATCTGGCATATGTATATCCATTTGCAAAATGCTTTGATGTACATTGTTTCATTTAATGCCAAAGCATGTAAGAAGTCCATTTTACAGACTAGAAAAATAGGTTTATAAACATGAAATGTCTCATCCAAAGCACAGAGTGTTAAGTGCTATTCCAATAAAAAACAAATTGAGTACCTAATGGAGTATTAAAATTTCCATGAGAGCAGGGTTTTTTTTCCTCAAAATACCATGTCATTGAAAGTAGAGGTCATTTGTATTTACATGTCATAGGCACACAGAAAATAATTAACAACTATTAGATAAATGAATCAATCAAATAAAAATCTCAAAAAAGAATGAAATAAAACACTGAGTAAAAAGCCTTAACCGTGGACCCAAGACATCTGTGGTCACATCTCATCTTTACCTCCTACTCATCATATAACCCTGGACAGGGTACCTCACCTCATTTGTGCTTTGTCATTGGGAAAGTGGTGGTAACAGCAACATCAAGTGTTTTTTGGAAATAATTAATGGCTGACTCCTGTTTAGCACTTAGAATAGGGTCTGGAACATATTAAGAGTTCAACAGAACAAGCTATCACTGTACTACTACTAATGATAAAATATCCTAAATTTCATCATCACTATCATTGAGTTATGTAGCAACAAGCATGCAAGGAAAAGCAAGGCTGAATAGCAAGCTTGGTTCAGGACATGTCTGGAAGATACTCAAGGTCAGGAGAATGTAAGGTTAATGCTGGCGAGGGTGCCCAAGATCCAGGAAGAGGGGGTACATGCAGGAGATTCTGACAGTGTGAAGTCGAGAAGGTCAAAGTGTTAACGAAGCCAATGCCAGCTTGGATAGCTAGCACATGCTAAGTGCACGACCTCCTCCCCAGCCCTTCAGTCCTTAGGGTCCCTGGATGCAGAGGACAAAGGGCGCTCAGAAATGCACAGAGGAACCAGGAACCACCTGCCATCTCTTTGTCTGATAGGTCAGCTTTTCTCTCTGACCCCAAAGACTACCCATCTTCAAGGAGAAATCTGGAGCCCTGTGAGGAAAGGCTCCCCGTTGTGCTCTGCAGTCTTCCTCATTATGGGCAAGCTCCTGCCCGCTCCTCTTTTGACTTGTGGCTTCAGGGCATGATAAAGCTTGTAGTTATTCCAAATCCGACCACAGATCCTCTCTGAGGTTCACTACAAAGAATGTCGAGATGTGGATGTTTGACTCGAGGTAGGAATTTGTCATAGTCCCAGCTTATTATGGGGAGGGGAGAAGCCCTACCAATTGACAGGCAAACCAAAATATTTTCTTCATGCTGGCACTATAATCCAAAGAGCATACCTCAAGGCAGTCTTCAGTGATACTCCAAAACGTGGAGCAAATGATCAAAGACACAGACTACTGGCTTAGAATGGGTGCTCCGCTGATAAAACCATGTACTGCAGCCTCTGCCAACCTCATGCATCAGCAAATGTGCTCAGCGGAGACAAGCAAAGTGTCTTTCAAAATAACTTTAAGCAAATAATCATTTTACTGTCTGCCTTCTTGGTGTAGCTATATAGTGGCTTACATAGGAAAGTTTGTGGTCATTGTTTTGATGAATGGTCCTTGGTAAATATATTTGGAATAAGATAGGAATCCACTTTTGAAGCTAAAATGGAACTCAAGATGAAAAAGAATTGAAGATTAAAAAAAGATCATGAGGGAATAAAGATGCTATGACCTGACCAAGAAAGAAAATAAGAAAGCTCTGAAGCCTTTCCATGATGTCCTCATAGCAGAACTATTAAATTTAATCTTTTGAAACTAGATAATCAAGTTATCTGCTCACTGGAATCCCCTAGTTGATATAGCTTCTAGATACCCTGGTTAGAACGGAATATTCCCAGCACATAGGTATTAATCTTTTCCAGGTTGATTTCATTTTGTTTATAATACAATAATCCCATGTTTAAGTCTTCTGAACACACAAGAGGCTGAAAATCAAAATGCAAAATTTAAGTACAAATTATTAGTGTAACTTTCCATTACACTTAACAGATTTCCCTAACTATAATTCTTACTAAACATTTTAAATTTCTGTGTTTTCAGATGTTTTATATTAAGGCTAATGTTATCCAAGTAAAATTATGTTTTTATAAACACAGGAAGTAACCAAGAAAAAAATGATTACTATGCACACAAAGGAAATGATATGCTGCTTCAAAAAGTCTCCTAAATCTCTCTCACCATGTACTTGAAACCAATACATGGCAAATAATTTAAATATTCTGCTGCATTCCTAAAAGGACAATGAAATGTCCAGAATAGTTACAGATTCATGATATGAGTAGAACAGGATGTAGAGATTTAGTAGCTCCATATCTCTAAATTAGCAGGTAGAAATGGAATCCAAGAGGAGCTCTTCGGTGGACAGAAGGGTTTTCACATATGATAAATCACTTCGAAGAACAGAGTGGCCGCATTTTCCTCTGATAGGGGCACTGCCAATTCACAAGTGAGCCTGAGATCTCATTTAAGCATGGCACATAAATGCAAGGGAGTGTACTGCAAAGGGTAAAGCCAAGTCTCCATTAACATCCCTCTTCTTTATTCCTCCCCTCATTGCTTTTACAAGAACAAATATATTACACAAAACACATGTGTTTCCATTTTTCTGCCATCAGTGAACAAACATTAGGCATCTTTACATAACACCAACTTGGGGACATCCACCAACAGTCTATGTGGGAAATGCATTAAAATATGCAAGTAAAAATCGGATACTTATGGGATTCTCAGAACCGGAAAAGATGATCACTATTCTACTAAAATAATTACTGAATTAATCATAAATTATAAATCTCTCACAAACAAATCACAGAATATGATGGCAATGCACCCAAACTAACCAATTTGCAAATATGCAGCAGAGCTGCTATCCTATCAGCTGGGCCCAGGGAGCATTCATCTGGATTCAGACATAGAAACAACAGCTCGGAGAACTTGTTTTAGCTACCTGTGGCTAACACTCAAGCAAAGTGAAAGAGGTTGGAATAATTTTCCGTGTTTAAAAAGGGTCTCAGGATGCTACAATTTCAGCCTCTGCAGGAAGAATTTGGTTGACGTGCTTTTCTCTCTAGGATCATATATGGTAACAGTCGATTTGGTTCACTTTTAGATGAGATAAACATATATAAATGCATATGGATAAATATATATGGATAAATATACAAATATATATTTTTATTTCTAATTGGAGTAAAAATTTAAGTCCCACTATCTAACCATACAAAGATATCTCACAAATTTGAAGTTTGTGCTTTTTAATAATGAAGCTACCTAAAGCAGTAGGTTTTAAATTATCATTCATTAGCTCTTTCAGAAAACAATCCTGTAATGTTACATAGATCTGTTGCTAGAGTTTTCAGAGATTAAAATATTATAACCAAATTAGCCAAAGAAAAATGCCAACTTTTTTCATTGTTTAAAGAATACACACACACACACACACACCATTGTTGAGTTAAATTAGTCATCAACCTCAACCAAAATTACTGATTTCAAAAGCAAAAAAAAATTATTTTTTAATTTTAATTTTTGCTTTTTGTATTTTTCTGCTTCCTACTTACTTTTTTTCTGTTGATTTTAGTATTTTCCCTTCATGCTAAAAAACACAGTTCTTTTCTGGAGATTATCTCAGACAATTAACAAAACTCAGAAGTGTTCACTTTTAGTCCCTGATAGAAATTTAGAGAACAATTACAATTTCAGAGGATTGCTCGAAAATTGAAATATTTTTATTCTTTGAGTTAAATTCTATAAATGTATGGTCTTTAGATTCTCAGAAGCAGTTACTTCTCTATCAAAACTTTATATATTTATGTTTTAAGACCCCCCAAAATAATGTTATGAATATAATTATTTTTAAAAATTACTGGCCAGGCATAGTGTCTCACAGCTGTAATCCTAGCACTCCAAGAGGCCGAGGCAGGCGGATCACTCTCAGGAGTTTGAGACCAGCCTATCCAACACAAGGAAACCCCACCTGTACTAAAAATACAGAAATTAGCCAGGTGTGGTGGTGCCACCTGTAGTCCCAACTACTTGGGAGACTGAAGCAGAAGAATTACTTGAACCTGGCCAGAAGGCAGAAGTTACAGTGAGCTGAAATCACACCACTGTGCTCCAGGCTGGGCGGCAAAGTGAGACTGTCACAGGAAAAAAAAAAAATTATATATATATTGCATATATCTCTCCTTCTGTGTTGAGTAACCATACCAAACAAGAGCTGGCTACAGGAAAATACAGACCTAATTGTGAATATTCTCAACAGAGAGGGTTTAATATTGGAAATTGCTAGAGAATTTTGAGTTAACTGAAAGAAAAAAAAGGGAAGATGAGGTAACCTGGAGATTTGTAATATTAGAACATTTCTCTAACCCACTGGCTCAGAGAGGAAAATGCTAAATACCTTTAAGTAGAGCCTTAACACTACTTGTCTTGTACAAGTTTAAAAAGAACCCCTTAAGGACTAGAGGCTGAGGGTCAAAGGCTTCCAGACACCTAACAGAGCTTAAGCCATGGACAAATGTAGATGACCCACATGAAGATTTAAGTACTCCTCACTGACTTGATTACTGTCACTATAACTAAGAAGGAGCTTCAGGGATTAATGACTTATACCAGGTTTGCCTCAAGACCATTCGCTTCTATGCAAGGTTTTAGTAATACTTATAGTGTGACTAAAGCAAAGTCCTGTTCACTTTCATAAAAGAATCTCACATAGCAAAGTCAAGGAGAGAAACAAATTACTGGTACACAACTTAAAAGCATGATAGCATTTTATTTTTCTCAAATAATTTTGTCATTTCTGTTGTGGGGTTGAAGGGCAGAGAATATGGAAGAAAAAAGAAGATGTAACTAATAATTATTGAGAATAAGCATGAGCTAGTATTTTAGGCTTTGTCACGGTATCAACTATATGTTAAACCCACTTTGTTCATAAAGCAATTGCAGCTTATCCAAATGAAGTATCTGAGCTAAGGTCATTAAAATATCACAATTGAGGCATAAACCTACATCTAGCTAAATCCAAAGAGTGAGATATAACCCTAGCTCTGTTTCTAAAAGTTATGACCCTTTCTGATCATTGGTTTTCCATTTTGCAAGAAGGACTTTGGATGACTAAATGAGCTTTTTCAAATCCCCAAATTCAAGATCTTATAGAAGAGCCTTTTACTGATTCATAAATTGCTTCAGCACTTCAGAGGAATTGCAAAATAGACATTTGAAAAGAATATGAAACTTTAAAAAGTTTTATCTTTCATTTTTATGAACATGTGTTTCTATTTATGGGTATATAAGGTAAAAAGTAAATACAAATCAAAGGTAAATCTAAGCCAACTTATTTTAAGACACATTATTTGCTGTTTTCTTTCAGAGAATGACACTGCTTAACAAATAAACCCTGTAATTTTCGTAAAAAAAAAAAAAAAGGCAAAAGCAACTATATTTTGCTTTTATTTTTGTATTTTTATTTATTAAACCCAGTTTATAATTTTGAACATTATTGAATATGCCTAATTTTTAAAAAAATCTTTGTTGAACCTTTTATCAGACAACAATTTGGGTATCTGTATCTAAGTTCAGACAGTTTTAATATTTACTTTATATGGATATCATAATGGAAACTCTGTTACTTCAAAAATGAAAGAAAGGGAATCATTGGCTATGCTTACTACTCCATCCAGATAATATGAAGAAGTCTGTATATAAAATGGAGATATTAAAGTATCATCTTACATGACATCAGTTTTTCTGACAAATTAGTGGAAAGATATTGCAACTTTATTTGTAGCAAATATGTTCAAAACATAGTGTACACTCAGTTGATTAAGGTTAACATAGAAAGAAATAAGTCCCTATTGATAACATATACCCTTGATATGAAGTGATGAAAATGGCACTTTACCTCTGTAGTCTTCTGCCCCAAAACCTATGACTCCAGTCTAATCATGAAAAAACTAAAATAAAAACTCAGACAAATCTCAACTGAGGGGCATCTATAAAATACCTGACCAGTTGTCTTCATCTGTTCAGGCTGCTATAACAAAATGCCATAGACTGAGTAACTTAAAAACAACAGAAATGTGTTTCTTACAGTTCTAGAGGCTGCAAAGTCCAAGACCAATACACAAGCAGACTGTGTGTTTGGTGAGTGCTTGCTTTTTCACAGATGACGTTATCTTGTTGTATCCTCCCATAGTGGGAGTCACAAGGCAGCTCTCTGGGACTGCTTTTATAAGGACATTTATAGCTAATCACGTCCCAACGTGATTAGAGATCATTCACCTCCTAAGACTCACTATCACACTGGGGATGGGGACCGTTTCAACGTATGAATTTGGGGGCATGGGGGGCAGGCACAAATATTTAAAACATAGCACCAGGATTCTTCAAAACTGCCAAGGTCATCGAAAACAAAGTCTGAGAAACTATGATGGCCAGAAAGATTTTAAAGAGAAATAACAATTAAATGAAATATGTTATTTTTGATGAAATTCTGGAAGATAAAGAACATTATGTAAAAACCAGGAAATTATTTTAAAAGTAGGGACTTAATAATATAGCAATACTTATTCATTAATTGTAACAAATGTACTATACTAATGTAAGATGTTAATGATATATGGAACTAGGTACAGGATATTTGGAAACCCTCTGTACTATTTTAGCAATTTTTCCAAAATTATTCCAAATTATACAATGATTTAATGTAATTCCTCATTCTGGAGATTTGAAATTTATTTTCAATGTGTTATTTTTTTCAATCTGTAAATATAAAAAGCATCTAGTATGAATATACTTATATAATTTTCTGAAATACAAATCATGAAAAAAGATGGAAATATTTTCAAAAACTCTTCAAACTAATACTCTTTCCATAGCATGAGTTTCCCCTCTCAAAAGGAGCACTGGCTGTGGGTTCCCACTGGTACATGAAGTAAAAAGAAATTATCTAGGCAGTTAGTGAGGACAAAAGAGTCCTTGGTAAGATTTTCCTTTTAATAAAAAGCATCCCCAAAATCATTTCTTTTCCAACAAAGAGCCGCCTGAAAATTCAAGCTGCAGACATAGAAAAGCAAGCTAGAAGCTTGCACAGGTGAATACGGGCAGTTGTGCTAATAGAAAGAGGCTACCTGGGGGCCAGGCATATTCAATATGGAGGTTCCATCTTCCCTTTTCTTTGTCAACCAAGTTTACCGTAAAGGAACAGGCAACATGGCGGGGCCAGGGAAAGAACCCATCTGCATAATAAAAGATTAGGGTTGGGTGGCAAGCTTCTTCCTGCGCTATATAAATGACACACGTGGTCCAACCAATCTTTTGGGCTCTATGTAAATCAAACACCACCTCCTTGAACTAGTCTTTTTCACCAGTGAACTGGAAGACCCACTCAGGAGCCCCTCTCTCTCTGGAGGACAGAGAGCTCTTCTTTCTCTTTTGCCTATTAAACCTCTGCTCTTAAACTCACTCCCTGTGCATCCGTGTCCTTCATTTAATTGGTGTGAGGCAATGAACCTTGGAAATTACCCTAAAGGATGCCACTTCACTGTTAGAGCACTGCCTGTCTTGGAAGTGCAGTGATGTCTGTAGCTTTATGGGCTGTTTTTTCTTGCTGGTCATGTGTGTGTTTGCCTTGCTGGTACTTTTTTTCATACAGATTTTGTGTAGCTTTTTTTACTCTTTTTGTCATTTTGCGTGGGTTGGTTTGATTATAATTAGATAATTAACAAACCAACTTTACCAGAAAAAGGTAAGTTAAAATATGTTACAATGTTAATTGCCATCCACCTCTTACAACTGAGAAAGTCTCCCTTCTTTCCTCCTATTTCCACAACCATCTGATCTCAAAGAGTTACAGCTCTCTCCCTCAGGAAACACGCCAATGGAAGAATGCACTTGAGCAAGGGAGAGAAAAGACGTGCATATTTCAGTTTTGTTTTGTTTTTCTGTTATTTTAATCATAAAGATAGAATTGACATTTTATACCATTCTCCTGAATGCTCAAAACTCTTTTGCCTATTAGTTTCCCTGACAAAATGCAAAGTGAACATTAAATCACCAGATACATTTACAGTTTATTGTTTTGTAGAAAAGCAATGGAAAGCTCATGACATTCACAGGGAATTACCTCATAAAGGAAGAGACAAGTAAATCAGTGTTAATTTAATGTGAATATAAGATCTTAAGACAGTATAGTCACTATTTAACTTTCTTTTTTAAAATGTTTCTCCTTTTGTTAGGAACCACTAGGAAAATATACATAGAGATAGACTCTCTTCATGCATGCTTCTGAAAATGTTTGCGTAGTAATGCTATTTGATAGTCTATTTTAAATGCAATAAAACCATGAAGTTAAAAGAATCCTTTTCATTTTTCTCTGTAAAACATGTGTTGTTTTCTATCATTCTTTTATAGTAAGAATATTTTTAATAAGTTTTCTTACATAAAATACCCATGGTGGCATGAAAGTAGAAACTAAATTTTACCCAAATCAAAAAAAAAGTCTTACCTGTATTACTGTTTTTTGAGATTTGTTGATTGTGTATGTGAGGTAGTTGGCCTTGATTAGAGCTATTAGTATAGGGTTCCCTTGTGAGAAAAGACTTAGGAAATCCAAACTAGTGGAAATGCAAACACATTTTCATTTACTAATTGCTGCAATCAAGGCAAAGCTTATAAACCATTAAATTTCACATAGTATAAACAAAAATCGTGAACTGACTAGTCATCTACAAAGACATTAAACTATATTCCCTACTTAAGCATTTTAGAACTATACTGTGATCTTGTTAATGGCTGTTTTTCTATGTTATTCATTCATTTGTTTATAAGGAAGCTGAGGATTTTAGAGGATGGCAAAGCACTTAAAAAAATAAGCATTAAAGGTAACTCCTAGAACAGAAGACATGCATTGCATTAATAGGTCAGATACAGAGGACTTGGATTGCTCACTGTATTTGCAACCTGAATCAGTGAACGAACAGAAGAAACAAGGCAAGTGTTTGCAAAAGCTCTATGGGGAACAGTAGGATGTCCAGCTTGATGAAAGAGTAAATCTCGCAATTCCCAAAGGCACAGCAGAAGTCATTGTATGACCTAATAGAGTAGAAGGATGAACTATGACTAATGTTAACTAAAAAGCTAAGAATTTCCTTGCCATCTTAAAACTAAAAATTTAAGAAGGAAAACAGTTCTATACTAACTTCATTATTAAATAAATCAGTCAGTGAAACATATTTAAACTAAGTACATGCGTGGTCCTGGGGTTGGAAAGCTTGACTCATAGAATCTGACAATAGAAAATTCTGCAAAGTCTTCTAGGATGAGTAAGTGAGGAGAGGCAATATTATGACAAATTGTCCAAGGAAGGAGAATTTGAGTTAATAACTGATTGCGGTAGAATGCACATTTTGGTAGAATGACTTCAGTAGACGGCACACACACACAAAAGAAATGAGTCTTTTTTTTTTGTCTCTGTTATTTTAAATCACATGTGTTATCACAAAGTCAGATTAGAGATGTATGTGGAAACGTTGGAAATACAGCAAATATTGTGAGGAATATTTCTGTTCTTTTAGGTTTGAATCACTAAGGAGTATTTAGATATAAACAAATTGATTTGAAATCCTGTAAACATTTCTGAATCATGCACTTGTTTGTTATGATCACTTAACAGTATAACTTGCTAATTTAGTCAATAGTAATTTACCCAGTGGTCTTGTACCTGTTACTCTGTAATTACTAGAATCATTAATAATTACTTTATTGAGGGCTTACTATATGCCAAGTGTATTGCTAAGCAATTTGTGTTACTCATTTAATTATAAAATTTCATGAGGTAGGAATTTTTTTAAACTTATCAACTTTCCAGGTAAGTATAAAGGACCAGAGAGATACGTTAATGTGTGGAGTGCCAAGCAGCAGGTCAGTGGCCAATGGGGGTCTTGGAATGTAGGGTTGTCTGACTCCAAATCTCATTCTTTAACATCCATGCTAATGTTTCCCAAACATTATGTCTCATCTATTCTCTTTTATTCTGTTCCTGTTAAATGCTGAATATGACCCAATAAACTAATTCCATGATCCACTAATTTGATTCAATGTTTGCAAAATCCTGCCCTAGGCAACATGCTTGATTAAAGAAATGTTCAGAGTTTGGGAAATGCTTCTATATACTGTTACCTTGCTTTACTCTCACAATGCCTTTTTGAAGGAGACAAAATAGACAGTAAAAGCTAAAAGCTGAATGAGGTGATCAGGGTCTCCTAGCTGGCATATTACAGAATTGGGACTGACACCCAGGACTCTAATTCAATTCTCACTTTCTCCTCTCTATCACTTCCACACTGAACCAAGCCAAGATATTACCTTACCTGGGTATTACAGTAGCCTGAAGCTGGACTGACTGCCTGTTTCCCTCCCTCCATTCTCAACAGAGGAGTTACATTAATGCCTGCAAAATCTATGTCAAGTCACACCATTTCTCAGCTCAAATCCCTTCAGCTGATGCAAGAATTGCATGTCCAGAAGGCCCTCATGAACTGGCACAGACAAACTGACAGACACACATGTACAGTCACAGAGACATGCATTCATTCACATATATCCACAAAAATATACACACTCACATACATACACAAATATATATCCATATACACACGCACACATATGCACATAAGAAACAAATACACATATGCACATATATACACACATTTTCATACACCTGCACACACACACACCCTGCCCTTTATTCGGTTATTTTTGGAATGGACCGGAATAGCTTATTTTTAGTAGAGAGGTCATTGTATTACTGCATTTTAAATTATTCTTGCATCTAGATGTTTCTAACATACAGTGGGGAGAGGGATGTTGGGAAGCAATGGAGCCTGAGACTCAGAGTGGAATTTGGAAATAATGCCAAGCCCAGTCTAATTAAGAACTATTTAAATGGTAAAGTAATTAAATGGTAACTAATAAGTCATCATAACATACTGTGAGAGTGAGGGGTATGAGGAATGATTCCTAAAATATAATGCACAAGAACACCCACTGAATGCAGAAAGAAAATGTTAAACTTATATTCTGTATTTTTTCCAAATGAAATAAGTTTTTATAATAATTTATGTAAGGTTGTTGGTGGCCCCACTTGGTCATGTTAAGCAGACACGGTTAGTGGTTAGGAATGAGGTGTCCTGAGGGCAAGAGTTGGAATTCCACCACAGTAAGAGGATGATGGGGGCACCTGAGTCACTGTCCGCTTCTAGGTACTGTAACATGCTTTCATTTGCACAGGGTCTTGACCCCTTTGTTCTAGTGTCCTTCCACAGCAAGCTAGTACCTATCTTAGAGCCTAGGCGTAGTCTCTCTCCAGATTCCGTCTGGAATGTTCTCCCCTCGGCATCAGCACAGTTCCCTCATTCAGCTCCTCCAGGTCTGTACACAGACTTCTGTCACCATCCTACAGCCACAGCTCACTTCTCACCTTCCCCCTCTTTCTTTTTCCCTATAACACCCGACAATGTCCGACAGACTGTCTCTTCCTGCCTTGTCTGTTTCTCCTGACTCAGAAAGTAAAACAGCAATAGGACATCATCACTCATGTTCACTGTGCCCCTCTCACAGTGGCTCTCAAACACAGCAAAAAATTGTTTGCAAGAATGAATGAAGCCACATTTTATGCATGGTAAATTCGTAAAAACAAACATTAACATTTTTCTTTTTACCTTGCCTGACTTATGGACACACTTTTAAAATTGTTCTTTCCCTATATTTCAAGAGCCTTATTAATATATATAATTGATAGCATGTTTAAACGATAAAAAGAAATAGTATTCTGTGCCTCGTTCCAACCGTAGCATACCCCAACTGGGACATCTCTAAGATGGACCCTGATGACTCCCTGAATCAACATATTCCTGCTAAGAACCCACAGGTATAGTTTGAAATAATGATTTGCTTTCCAGGCCTTCTATACTTTCTCCAAATGACTCCTTGTGAAACTCTATTTTGCTCTGCAATCTCCCTTTCCTCCCTGCTCACTTACTGCCCTGATGCCTGTTTTACTAGTTTTCCCACCGAGAAGAGCAATGCACTCTTAGTCAAACAGAAATGCTCCTGATTGATGGGGAAACATACGGAATTAAATCACCCACATTAGAATTCCAGGACTTGGAAGGAAATACACCACTGCAATGACAAACAAGAATGATCAACTTCATATCTTGCTCATTCACATATCTGTTCGTTCGTCTGTTCAGATGCATCCACACTGGCAAGCCTGTTAAACTGTCCAGTCATGCACAGCTACTACCATCAAGAATCTGCAGCCCAAATGTAAGGAAGGCCACGTACTTATGAGAGAGATGTCTCGAAAATCTTTGAAAGGCTCCGTCATGCTAACGAAACTGCTATGCTAACTTTCCATTTCAAAGGTATTTATGCTGATCAATTACCCGTGGAGATTCCTCAGGGATGTCCTCTGGTGACATGAGACTGACGTTTTTTTCCCCCCTTTTCTCTAAGAAGTGGTACAGCTGCTGCCTGAAGAGAAAGGACTGCAACCACCACCTCCCAGATTCCAGTGATTCTCCTGCCTCAGCCTCCCGAGCAGCTGGGACTACAGGCATGCGCGGCCACATCCAGGTATTTTTAGTAGAGACAGAGTTTCACTGTGCTGGCCAGGCTGGTCTCAAACAACTGACGTTGAGTGATCTACCCACATCAGCCTCCCAAAGTAAGCCACAAGAGTGAGCCACTGTGCCATGATTAATAACATAGATGATTTTAATACAAAAACAATGATATGAAGTATAATTATTATTATAGAAAACACATATTCGATTACATATTCGTGGTGACTTTAAGTTTGCCCCCAAAAAAATAATTTTCAGAGAATTCAAGGTTTACCTATACATAATCAAGTTTTTCATTAAATGTCACATCCTTGAAGGTATCTTTCTATCTCCCCTATTCAAATTTGGTTTCCCTAATGCATGCTCTCCTAAGACTCTTTTTATTCTCTGTACTTATTACAATTTATGACCACTGTATAATAAGAATATTCCCTAACAAGATACTACTTACCATGGCTGGGCTCAGTGGCTCACACCAGTAATCCCAGCATTTTGGGAGGTGGAGGTGAACAGATCACCTGAGGTCAGGAGTTTGAAACCAGCCTGGCCAACATGGTGAAACCCCATCTCTACTAAAAATAAAATAATTATCCAGGTGTGGTGGTGTGTGCCTGTAGTCCCAGCTACTCAGGTGGCTTAGGCAGGAGAATCACTTGAACCCAGGAAGCAGAGGTTGCAGTGAGCTGAGATCACGCCACTGCACTCCAGCCTGGGCGACAGAGTGAATTTCCTCATCCGGGAAACTGTCCCATCTCTGAGCAAAGCCTACCCTTTGTCTGGGAAGCATCTTTGGTCTCCAGCTATTTAGACCCAGTGCTTTCCTGAGTTGTCTTCAGAAGGCATCTCCCTCTCTGCTTAATAACCTCTTTTAACTCCACAGTTACCTTTCCTGGGCCCTCAAAGCTTTCAAAGATTTCTACTGCATCCTCACCTTCCCAAACACCTCCCTTCCAATTTTAAACCACGTCCCTTCAAATATGCCATATTGTCTCAACGACACCTGTTTGCCACATAACTCAAGATCACCCTGTGGCACCCTTTCTACCATGTCCCTTCTGTCTCCCTATTGCCAGTTTTTCTTTTTTTCTTCATCTTTAAAACATAAAGGAAACTAAACTCTGCCAGGATTCCGGTTGCATAGAACAATGTAACTGACTGCCATCATCATCACTTAGCCCTTGCCCCTCAGTGCTGTCTGAATAATGGTCTTCTCCACTGACCACTGTGTTCAAAGATTCAGAGTGATACCGAGGGAAGATTCCCACCTTAGGTCACAGCAGCGCCGAGTTCCCATCACAGCTCCTCCCTGGCGGATGAGTGATCTAGGGCAGTTCATTTATTGTCTTCAAGCTTCACTCTTGTTTCTAAAATGTGAATAGCACTGTCTGTTGATAAGAAGCTATGGGGAAAAGATGAGCTAGAAGATCTTTACGAAAGCATTATAAACCACTTTAAAGCATTATTTAAATAGGAAGTCATTTTATTGTGGCAGCATTTGTAGAAGAAAAAACAAAGTAAGGATAAGTTTTATTTGGCCTAAAGTACAATTATTTCTTTTTTCCAAATGCAGGATCAATTTGAGCAAAGAAACGAAATTATTAAGAGTCTAAAGAGCAAGAACGGTGTAGTTTCAGATCACCATTCCAGCCTGACTACCCACTGCAGTTTTAGGTTGTCAGCGAAAAGAAATGATCACTTCTGTCTTTAAATCATCTATGCAGCTGTCACCCATACTTTCTCAGGCCTCATAAATTAATAGTGATATTAATGACTTTATATTATATTTCTCTGATTCTTTTTTCCCCACACTGTTGCCAAGTGTCTGGCACTCTTTAGAGTTACAGAATCATGCTTGAGAAGAGATCCTTGGGGAATTTTATGTTTTCCCAGGTCCTCTTACATCACGCTTTGTCTTGCAGTATACTTCTTACCTGTTCTCCATCAAGAATTCAGCCTGTAGTTCAAAGAGAATCCATCTTCTCTGCCTGCAAAGCCAGTAGGATTTTCACATTATTGTTAGATCTCAACCAAAGCAAGCTGATACTCTTCTGTGACTGACATCTCTGAACAGACTGGAAACTTTCTGGCACTCATCTTCCATGAGTTCCGCAGCCTCTGGGCATATGCCACCATGACTGTGCCTCTCCATGGCCACCGCGGATGTCACTGCAAAGCACCGTGAACCTGGAGGAACAGTGTCTTGGCCTTGACTCCCACGGGCAGAGCTGAAGAAACCTCACAGCTTCTCTGGAAAACAGCCTTACGTCTTTTTGGGGAGGAGCTATGGAGTATTTAAAAGATACATTTGCAGAGGTGTTTCAGAGGCCTTCCTCAGAAGAATCTGGTCCTCCCTTCAATCCACAGGCTCTGCTTTTGTGACTTAGGTCTTGGACCTGGTGAGGACATATGACTTTTCTTTGGGAGACTGACATCAGCCTTCTACTTGCCGGCTTTCTCTCTTTCTCTCTTTAAACTGTAGGTGCTAACAACACTCACATTGTCTGGGTGTCCAGCTCTCCTCTGGAAGCACCAAGTTCTCCGACCACAGTCACTGGGCCCAATGTCTGACACCCTGATTGCCAATGGCGCCTCACCGCCCACTGCAGTAACTGTGCCCAGGTTGCCTCTGAAGGTTAAGTTCTGCCATTGGCCTTGGCCATTCGGGAGTCCCATCACTGTTATTAGGGGATCCTTCTCTGCTGCAGCAGCTACCCCTCTCCCATGTAGCCTGCAGAAAAGTCACTGGGAGTCTAGTGCCAACTCTGCAACTGGTGCATTCCCTGATGCCTCATGGCAGAGTGTGTCTCTAAGTGGGAGGGTAAATTAGTTCAATCATTGTGGAAAGCAGCATGGTGATTTCTCAAAGAGCTAAAAGCAGAAATCCTATTCAATTAAGCAGTCCCATTACTGGGTATGTATCCAAACAAATGTAAATCATTCTACCATAAAAACACATGCACAAGAATGTTCATTGCAGCACTATTCACAATAGCAAAGACAGAGACTCCACCTAAATGCCCATCAATGACACACTGAATAAAGAAAATGTGGTACATATACACCATGGAATACTATGCAGCCATAAACAAAAATGAGATCATGTATTTTGCAGGAACATGGACGGAGCTGGAGGCTATCATCCTTAGCAAACTAACAGAGAAACAGAACACCAAATACCACACATTCTCACAAGTGGTAACGAAATGATAAGAACTTATGAACACAAAGAAGGAAACAACAGACACTGGAGTCTACTTAAGGGTGAAGGGTGGGAGGAGGGGGAGGAGCAGAAAAGGTAACTACTGAGAATTGAGCTTCATACTTGAGTGATGAAATAATCTGTAGAACAAACCCCCATGACATGTGATTACCTATGTAACAAACCTCCACATGTACCCCTAAACTGAAAATAAAAGTTAAATAAAAGAGATAAGGGCATGTCCTTTGGACTCCCCCAGAGTTCTCTGATTTTATGCGGTAGCTCCCTTTTATCCACAGCTTTGCTTTCTACAGTTTCAGTTACCCACTGTCAACTGTGGTCAGAAAATATTAAATGGAAATTCCAGAAAAACAATCTGTAAGTTTTCAATTATTTGCAGTTCTAAGCAGTATAATGAATCTCACGCTGGCCCACTCTATCCTGGAGGGATGTGGATTATCCCTTTGTCCAGCAGGTTCACTCTGCAGATGGTAGATGTTCCTACCCTTTAGTCACTTAGCAGCCATCGGGATTACCAGGACGGCCATCACAGTATCAGTGTTTGTGTTTGATTCACCCTTATTGGACTTAATAATGGTCCCAAAGAGTGACAGTGGTGACAAGGCTGGCTACACCTGCAGATGTGGCCGGCCACCCAAGAGCCATTCATAGCCCATTTCTCCTTCCTTACTCTGTCATAAGAAATAGAAAGCTCAATAGATACCTCTCAGGTACCACACAGTCCAATGAGAAAGCTGATAAAAACAGCTTTCCTTCCCCGAATAAATAGTCAAGCGTCATGAGACATCATTTGACCCTTGATTCTTCCTCCTTCCTGGAACACAGAAGTCTTGTCCAGAGGAACAATATCCATCACCTCGCCCTGGAAACGAAAGTCACCTGCTAAGCAAGGTAGAGCCAGAGGACAGGGTGAGTCTGGACTTTGACGCATGCTGAGTACGAGAAAACCTTGGATCCCTGAGCCCAGGGATTAACAAACAAAGCCAACGCTCTTAGAGTTTAGGCTGAGCCATAGCTGGATTCTGACAATGCAGCTCCAACTAGGGTCTCCTGCTACATGAAGTAGCAGAGTACTGAAATCAGGCCGTCATGCAGCACTACCAGGCAGTTCTTCTCAATCTTGCAAGAACATTAAAATCACACAAAGGGTTTATTAATCTACTGATGCTTGGGTGCCACACAGATCCCAGTATCTGGGAGGAGGAGCAGGCATTGTAAGAATAACAACAATGGAGTTCAAAGAAAAAGAAGATACGATCTGTGCCTTAAAGGAGTTTACAGGTGTGTGTGTGTGTGTGCGCGTGTGTGTGTGTGTGTGTGTGTAGGAGGATGATATATGTTAAAATACACTGTGAAAAATGGCATCAGAAAGACAACCACAGAGTGTTTGAGAGTGCACAGGAGGGAACAGCGAATCACTGGCGGCGTCAGGCTGTGCTTCTCTACCTGACACCACTGCACTGGTCTTAGAGCCGAGCATGCTGTTGCTAGGCCAAGCAATGACCATGTGTTCCAGCTTGTACATATAAAAGCCCTTGGCACATTTGAAGAAAAGTAAGATTTTAAGGATGTTGTTCCCTTGCATCAGACTTTTTCTCTTTACCACCTATTTTTGTCACCTCCCCTCCCTACACAGCCAACCCAGTCAAACGACAGCTTAGACTTTCAAGTCCTCAAGGGCAGAAGATTCGTCTTTGATTCTCCAGCACCCTCCTCACCTGCTGTCTCCACACAGCAGAGGTGCCTGCGCCTGTGTACCTGGACTGAGTCAATGCTGCTGATGGGCAGAGGAGGTATATTTAATAAACTGGTCCTCTCACCTCTGAAAGTAAGAGCTCTGAAGAAACAAACTGTGCTGAGCAGCATGTTAATTTGCTCCAGGGTTTTGTGCAGCCTTCTCCTTTCCTTTTTGACTAGCATAGCACAACAATCATCCCCCATACACCAGGAAAGTAATTAGCCTCCTTCCCTGTCTCCACGGGATTCCTGGGTGCAGCAGAAGTCCTACACTTGCCTGGAGTCCACGGAAATGAAAAGAGGGAAGAAACATGGTCAATTGTTCAAGGATACCAACCTTAACACAAGAACAGAAAATCAAACACCGCATTTTCTCACTAATAGGTGGATGTTGAACGATGAGAGCACATGGACACAGGGAGGGGAGCATCACACACTGCAGTCTGTTGAGGGGGTCTAGGGGAGAAACAGTGGGGATTGGGGAAGGTGGGGAGGAATAACATGGGGAAAAATGCCAGATATAGGTGATGGGGGGATGGAGGCACAAACCACCTCGTCATGTATGTACCTATGCAACAATCCTGCATGATTTGCACAGGTACCCCAGAACCTAAAGTACAATTAAAAAAAATACAGGAAATTCAAACCAAGGAAGGGAAAAACCAGAAAAAGCACCCTGGAAATTATCCTTGCATTTGTTCAGTAAATGTTAATTGGGCTCCTCTGATGCATTGGATACTGTTCCAAGCTAAGGAGAAGGCAGAAAAGAGTGAAGAATTTCAAGTACCCTGCCCTTAGGAGCTTCTATTCTTCTGAGCAAAGGATGACAAAAACCAAACCACAATGTGCCATGTGTAGTGTCAGTGGCTGGAAAAGATAGTGGCTAGAAAAGGAGCCATGGAGAATGGTGGGGAGTGCGGGAATGAGAAAGTGCTGCTCTCCTTGATGGGATCATCCAGGAAGGTCTTGCTAAAAAAAGTCACATTTGAGCAGAGACCTAGAGAATGAGACAGAGGAAGTCCTGTAAGCATCTGGGGAGAAATGAGTCAATTTTGGCTGACAATACAGTGAGCAGAGATGGGAGTCTGCTTACTGTGTTCAAGGGGCAGCAAACTGCCCAGTGTGTTTGGAACCAAATGAGCCAGGGGGAGATACCTGTGCAATAAAGTGCATGGAGACCAAGGGCCATTTCATCAAGGGCTTCACGGGCCACCACAGGACCTCTTCTTTCTACTTAGAGTGAAATGAGAAGTTGTTCAAAGATTTGGAGCCCATTTATGTGTTTTAATTCACTGTCACAGGATTACTGTATGTGCAATTGCAGAAAATGTTTTAAACAAGGAGCATCTGACTTTTTCAAATGTTGCTGAATAATAGTAGACAATTAAATTTAGCGCTAGAGACGTTACTGGTGACCTTGTCAAGAGCCATTTAAGTGGAGAAGAGAGGTGAGTGGCTGCTTGGCATTGGTGCCAAGGACAGCAGGAGGAAAAGGATTGGATTTTGTAGGGTCCTGTAAAGACACACAAGAGAAGTTCCTATAGAGAGACACACAGAAATGAGGCAGCAGCTGGACGAGATGTGGAAGCTGGAGAAGGAATGTGTATATATATTAACACACATGATATCTATATATCTATATATCATGTGTGTATATATGCAGTATATACTATATATTATATATTGAATATATATGAACATAGTATATATACATGTTATATAACTGTATTACATGTTTTATTATATATATATTATGTAGATATACATATTATATATATACATATTACATATAATATATACATATATTAAGATGGAACAACATGTAAAATTTTATATGATTGCTGAATCATTTCTGACATGTAAGGTACAAACACCAGCCAACTGGCTGCCTCCTCGAAGATGTAAACTTTTATTCTAATATCATCAATGTGGACAGGCACAAATAGAGAATAATATTATCCTGAGAAGGCTGCAGTTTCTGAGCAGCCTCATTACATATTCTGTACTAGCTCCAAGGACTATTCCATATGGCTGTGTTATATGCTGCTTCACAGATACCATTTTGTGTCCTAGCAATTATGTAATTACTCATAATATGTCTTTGTCCACCTTTCCCAAGGGTGGGAACTGTGCCAGCTTCATGAACCCACCATCCCCAGTGTCTAGCTCAGCCACCGCTTATAGTACACAGTTGTTTAAAATTGATAAATCAGTACTTGAGAGTGGAGCAGGGCTAGAGATATCAAAGAATCTTCAAGATACAAAGAATCCTCACGATTTGGATTGACTGATCTTAGAGGACCATTGGTCATGGCAATTAGGCCAAAATTTATCCAGCCTTGAATCCAAGGGCTCTCAGGCTTTAAAGGACTTGTTAAAGTAGGTACCTACTTGTTATCAAGATCTAGTCTAAATAATTCTATGCTTCCCTATGGCACGAGCTGAAATCTTGGAGAATAGAGAAAGAAATTCTGTGAAGAGTCATCTCAGGCCATGATCCTATTCAAAGAAAATGTGTTCTCCATATCCATATGCTTGATAAAGTCAAAGTCTGAACCCAGAGGCAATCAGTCTGACAATAAGAACTTATGCACCAAAGCAGACAGAAATAAAGGACTGTGTTAAGAGAAGGACCTTTGCATACCTCTCAAATATTTACACATTTAGTTAACAGGAAAAATTAAAAAAACTTTCTAGAGAATTCAACTCAGTGAGATTCTGGGGTTTTCTTCAAACACTTATTAATTGGTAGATAGGACAAACAAGATGAGGTCTTTGGGGCACATTCTTAATAGGGTTCCACTGAGAGTGAGAGAAAGCTAAATTGTTAGTAAAAAAGGAACAAACACAAACGAGATATTTTACAGTTTAAGAAGAGAAGAATCTAAAGAGGATCTTGGGAAACAGAGGGGCAGCACCACATATGGAGAGCTGGGAGATTTTTAGGAAGATAGTTGGCCAATGGGATCCCTGGGAAAGAGAGTTTGAGGCACAACCTACATTCTAATATGTTATTAGGAGGTGCAATCCCAGGGTGGCAAAATATGGGAGAATTGTAGTGAGGTGGGAGAAAGTGAGAGGCAGATATACTGGGTTGCATAATTAAACTATCTACTGTTTCTTAAGAGAGAAAAAGATGCTCATAGGTGTTGAGCCCCACAATTCATCTAGGACATGCCTTAGAGAAACAGCATGCTGCCAAACAGTCCCTTGAATGGAGAGATGGAAAGAAATTTTATCTGCCAGATCGCTCCCATGTCTAAAAATCCTTTATCAGTCAATATGTGTCTCAATCGAAGTCAAATCTCCCAGATGTGCTAATACCTAAGAAGCTCGGCAGCCCCAGGGCAAGACGGATCAACATCCTGTACGATGGTGTTTCATCAAGGAAATGGTGGAAGAAGGGAAGTTTCCAGCCAGAAATGCGACTCCTTTGTATTACTTATTTTGCCTGTACTTCCAATAGGACAGAAGCTCAAGCTGGTCACCTGTTTGTCATGGCCTGCTATATCTTCCGGAGGGTGTATTTCTGCATTGAGAACCTTTCCCCCTAGCCTACAAAAGCCTACGTTTAACTGGGAAGAGCAACTGGGAGCAGGAATTCCAGAAGTGGGTCACTGGGAGCTGAACAGAGGGGCTACTCCCTAGAGCTGTGTATTCTAACCAATGGGACACACACCATATTCAGCAATGGGTTCCATGCCCTCACTGAGGACTTATCTCAGCGGACAAGTCTTCACCCCTGCAAGGCATTGCCCTAAAGACAACCATTAGCTGAGTATTCTGTCTGATCAACAGCTCGCCTGTAGTGAGACACACAGTAGGACTGATGGATTCCATGCCCAGAAACCCAACGTGATGTCTGCTTTGCCTTAAAATGAGTCTTCTTCTTGGACAATGACACATTACATATGCCATTGATGGAGAAAGCTTTCTACAACCCTTGGGGTGGTGGTACTTTTGAGCAGAATGCTGTCAGTGAGGGCAATTCAACATCTAAAATACAGAACAATTCTGGGAAACACAAACTGCTGCTCCAGCCAAGGGGGAGTGTGCTATGTAACTGACCCACCATGAAGAGGCTGAAAGGTCTGTGAGAAATGAAGAGCTGCCCAGGCTAAGCATTGAATTCTGCTACCAAAACGATGGGCTGTGTAATTACTGAATTTGTGGAGAGAAACCCGTGCTCGTGGGCCCACACGCTGTCTCCATCCCTGTCATTCAGTGTACTCTATTCATGAGCTCAAAGTACAAGCCCAGAGCTGGCTGAGGAGGATAACGGCATCAAAAATCCATACACTGTATCCCCACTCCCAAAAATCCATGTACTTATCTTCCCCAGACCTACTGCTCTTCCCACTGGAAATATTTCCCTTTTCTACTGCCTTTCAAAATTATCCCTAAGCTTTTTATAAGTTCTCTTATAAGAACAGACACCAGAGTGTTCAGTGTTCTCTCATGTTCTCTCTCTACCCCTTCACTTTCTCTCTCTCCTCCTCACTCTCTCCCTCACTCTCTGTCCCCACCTCCATCTCTCTGCCATGTGAAGACATAGTGAGAAGGCAACTGTATACAAACCAGGAAAAAACCCTGCAATAAACTGAATGTTCATGTCTCCCACCAAATTCATATGCTGAAACCAAATCCCCATTGTGATAGTGTTAGACAGTGAGGCTTTGGGGTGTTACTAGATCATCACGGTGGATCCCTCATGAATGAATTTTACGCCCTTATAAAAGACACCCTACAGAGCTTCCTGGTCCTTTCTTCTATATGAGCAAAAAGACAGCCATCTGTGAGCCAAGAAGCAGGCCCTCAGCAGACACTCAACATGGCAGCATCTTAACCTTGGAATTCTCAAGCCCACAAAACTGTGAAAAGCCAATTTCTGTTGTTCATAAGCCACCCAGTCTGTGGTACTTTTGTTACAGCAGCCCAAATGAACTAAGATAGAGCTCTCACCAGGAACCAAATCTGTTGACTCCTTGATCCTGGACTTCTATTCTCCAGAATGATGAGAAAACAAATTTCTACTGTTTAAGCCCCCTAGCCTATAGTATTTTACTCTCACATCCCAAGCTGTCTGAGATAGAATTCACCACTTGCTGTTCAGAAGATCCAATTAGGATGATGTCACCAACACCACAGACCAGCAAGATGTTCTACAGAATGTCAAGGTGGCCAGGTTTTCTGTGGAATTGATTACTGAGCGTACTACTCTCCTTGACATGTAAAGACAAATGGCTTTTTATTATCTCTATTGAATGGCATCGAGAAGGAAACATTCTCTAGTTTAATCACTGCACACCAAGCCTGGAGGCTGTTTATCTGCTCCAGTGAAAATATCCCATCTGGTTGTCAGCACACCCGCTGAGATTTGTGTCAGAGCATTCTTCAGTTTAGGGTACTGTACCATCATCTTCCAGGACACATGTTATTTTTGCAGAGGCAAAATTGAATGAAAATCCATTGAAAGAAGATGGATAGGAACAAACACTGTTCAGTTCTTCAAATTTACAATGGTGGCTCTTGTTTCTTCTGTTCCTCTGGGAATATGATAGTGCTTCTGATTTTTTTTCTTGGGAGGTGAAGGACTTACACTTTTACACCTACTGCCTTGGGGCTTTTTTCTCCATTGGTCAGGGAACCAAAGTAAAAGTTATTTCAGTCTCTAATTATCTCTCTTCCAAATTTGCATTTTGGACAGATACATAACCCCAGGCAAGTGCACAGAATCACTGGATCCACTGTAAGAAAAATCCTCACTGTAAGAAGAAAAATCTTCATTTTTTCACCTTGCTTCTACGTCCCACCATTCTATCTGTAGGATGATTATGGCATTCAGATATCCTGACTTCAGTGGCAGCTCAGACACGTGTCTAGTAATCCTCCAAATCTGATTATCTCCCATCCTTAGTGTAGAGATTCCCTGGAAGGTGTCTGTAATTGCCTTTCTGGAAGTAGAGCAGAAAGAGAGAGTCTTGGGGAAACATTGCAGGGTTTTCCTCAAGGGGACCTGGCCTCTCCTTCACAGAGCTCAATGGCCATGTTGACATAGGTAAACTGAGTTAGAGATGGCACTTTTCCACTGCAGGAGCAGACTTCAATTTCTGCTTGACAGCTTTTAATTTTTTCTGAATATACAAGTAGAACAACACTTTAGTCAGCATTTATCTAGTGACTAAAAGCATCATTTTCTTTCAGTCATTGCCCCAGGTCCCTGTGGATGGAGGCGTCTCACTGTCATTCCAGCCTGTATCCCGCCATGGTAGGACCTTGCCTCTGATGGACAGGTGCTACTCCTGGTCTCTCATTCAATAACCCCACCATTGCCACTGCTATTAGGAAACCCAGTTAAATGATGGTGTATCTCATCACAGAATCAGTGCATCCCCCGTAAGATGGAAAATCACCATTTCAACTTGGCTGCTCTGATCCCCAGGCAACACCAGTCCTGAGCTACAGAGGACATGCGTGACCCAACTTTCTCTTGGGGTGCTCTTGACCCTTCCACAGTACATGCTTTCTAATCTTAGTGAGAAGGTGACCTTCCAGGGTCTGCTGCGGAACACTGTCAGCAATAGGATCTCAGTTGTACATAATAAACCTCTCACATTCCAATCTCCCTGAGCTTCCTGACATCCTCCTCAGTAGAATACCAGAGAAGTTCTGACACCTGCCTCTTTCTGTAGGGCATAAGGAAGACCAGGCTAGAGAAAGTCGTGCCATTGAATGCTTTATAACTGTCCAGGTGTCTCTGACAAAATATTAAATTCTGAGTCAAAAGTGCATGCCCCTCTCTCCTCTCCCATATTCAATCCTGTGTCCTCCTCCTCTAGATCAAAACTGTCAAGTTCCAGTTCCACCCTTGTTCCCACAATGCCTGTCCACACCTATCAGCCAGGTCTCACAGAACCTTTGAATGTCTTTCTAGGGGAAGTGACTGAATGTCCTTGCCTGAAATCACTGGTGGTGGTGGTGGGACCAAGTCTTCAGGAAGAGAAACATCATCATGTGATGTCACTTCCTTAAGTGTTGTCATCACACATTCTACAGGAAAGGTGAGGCTGTTTCCTTCTGGGAACCTAAAGGATCTGCTTCAATCAACAAAAGCCGTTTAGGGTTCAAACCTCTCAGGCTCATCCCTCAAATGACACTATCTCATAGTGCAGGGATCTTTCTGAAAGACTTGGCTTAGACCTAAGGACCTTTCACATCTGTGCGGTTAGTTTCCTTTCATATCCGTTAGTGTTGTATCGGATCCCAGGTCTGATTTTCAGTGCAGTGCATCCTGTGGCTTTAGGGGGTCATGGACTTCTGCAAAGGTGAGATGAGAGTTTTCTGGCCTTCAGGACATGTCTCAAGTTCATAATTAAATGGCATGATCTTGCTACCTTTTCTTTCTATAATGGCTTTAATATCATTTAAGTAAGCAACTCCACTTCACAAATCGTACAATTATTGCTGCTTGCAAACCTCATTAAGTGCGGCAGTTACTTATTCTTCCACTTCTTGTCATCCCAATTAACCTCAGGTGAAAGGGGAGCCACATTGCCACAGCACAGCGTTCTCCCACACCACTTACCACCAGCACTGCTTTCAGAAGGCGGGAAATCCAACCACACAGTCCCTTGTTTACGGCCTGCCATCTAGAACCACTTAGGCACATTTCCCCAGGAAAGGGAGCCTGAGGCAAAGTGTAAAACCTCATCCTTTATTCGCAGGTACAGTCTAAGGGAGTGAACGAGGGAGAGTGCTTCTTGGTGCCTGACCAAGCTGCCCAGTACTTTTCGAGAAACACCATCAGTCACTTTGGCTTGTCGGATATTTTCAGATGAACTTGACAGAAACACCACGCCTCCAGATAATCCAGGGGAAAGAGGAAAAGAGAGGGAATTTATCGGCTGGCCTCTCCTTTCTCCTGTTGATCCAGTTTTACCACGTGGAAATTGAACTCCTCACACACACTTTCACATTGTGTCACCTGAGTCATTGAGTGTATGCTGAGGAAGCCTTATCTCTTGTCCTGTGGCATGTACGTTATCAGAGACAGGAAGTGAGAGGAGAAGCCAGGGAACCTTGCCATTGGCCTCGGGAGACGGGGTCACATTTGCCCACATGAATTCAGTAGAAGCTGGGTTGGGGCTAGGTCCAAAGGCTCAGGAAAGCCATGAGATCATCCAAATAGAAGGTGTTGTCCTAGAGAGCGTGTCTAGCAAGTATGGAAAGGTAGTGTTTTTCAGAATGGGGTTATCGAGTGCCCCGTATTTTACTGTCCACTGCCATGCAGTGTGATGTGATGTGATGCTACCTCTATCCTCCATCACCATGAATTCTCTGGAAAAGTCTAACAGGGTAAAATCACTGCAGGTAGAGTGCTATTAACTGAAAGAGGCAAAGGAAGTGTTTCCACACTGAAGACAGAGTGAGGTGGAGGGTTAAGAATATACGCCAGAGGAAGGACCTGAGTCAGGTTCAAAGTTTGGAGGCTGAGACTCAGAACATGAAGCCTGCATGAGAATATAAATCTGTGGGAACTCAGAGAACTCAGGGCCTGCTTTGGACTTAATGGATACTGAAAGACGGAGGACTCAATCCACTTTTAGTTTCACTTTAAAGGGCACATGATACCAATACCAATTTCATGTGGTTTCCATGCAGCAGTTTGTTTAGGTCACAGGACAAAGACTCAGTAAATGTGACCCCTGTTGTGGCAATGGCAGTGACCGGGAAAAGTTTATTCTTATCTCGTCTCAATTACCCCAAACGCATTGTAAGGGAATGGCTATAGACAACAGTTAGAACTTCCTCTTCTGTCTGTGACTCTACTTCTGATCTACTAAGAATTTTGGCAATCACATTTAAATAAAAATTAAAAAAAAAAAAATTTAAAAGTTAGTTTGCTATTTGAGCCTGATCACAACCTCTCCAGGTCTCATTAAACTTCTAATCATGCTGGCTGATAATATAACTTCTTCCACTGCACACTGCACTATAGGTTTCTGGATTTGAATTAACTGGTTTTGTTCAATGAATGCATCATTACTTTATCAGTTTCATTAGTATAAATTACATGGTGTTTTAATTTATTCATTGGGATCCATACAGGTATTAGAAAATGTGATTGAAGTTTAAGTGAAGAGAAACAAAATACATATAATGCTGAAAGAATTTTCCTATATTGAAATGGCTGAAAGTCTGTAAAAAGAAACAATTTTAATAAACCTCATGGATAGGCTGACCTCATTTCTGATGGAAGCCTATATAAGTTTGATGGGAAAAGGCTTTGAGGGTTGCAATTAAGGTAAATGTGCCTTGAGATAGGAAGTCCCTTTTGGTTCAAGTCCACTGGCTAGATATTGATGGCTTTCATTTGTATTAGCACCAGACACCACCTTCTAATTAAAGCAAAGAAGTTCTCCTTGCCTAACACTCCCTGGCATATGTGGCTTAGGTATTATGCTTTAAATGTTCAAGAGCATTCTGGGCTTCTTAATTACTTTTCCTTGCATTATGGCCCGCTTTGAAGTAGGCAGAGTCGTGTGGCTAGAGTTTAACTATGCTTCTTGTAAGGCTTCCCCTTTGGTGATCGTTGTAAAATTACTAAGGCAGGCTGGCAGCATTCTTTGTCTAAATTCTTGGGGAAAGTCTCAAAAATTTAATTAAGCTTTATGATTTTTAGATTTAATACCTCCCCTTTTATTATAGGCATAGAGGTGACTTTGAGTAGATTTTTCTTCATGGAGATTGGTTTGGAATAACTTTCTCTTTTAGGTTTTAGAAAAATTTGGCGGGGTGATCAATGAAGACTAAACAAGATCACCTGGGTCCTAGGTTTGACAAAGCCATACATTTTCCTCTGTGCTAGATTTTGTTGTCTTAAAGTAACCATGTCTTGTGGTTGACGGAAAAACTTTCATCTGAGACTTACGTGGTTTCCTAAATCTCTGGAACATTCTAGATCCAATCATAAATTAGTACTATAAATTTCCTTACAGAGCATGGAAAGCATGGGACGGTGACAGACCTAGTAACCTGAACACAAGTGTGATCAGCTCTTGGATGGTGGTGCTGTGGCAGGCAACTACTCACTACTCACGTGGTCAGAGTTTCTCCTACTTCAGTAGACTTCTTTTGCCTATTTGCAAATGGGCACGTCTCTAAAAATGAACGATTACATTTATGTATTACTTGATAATTTTTTAAATCCAGATTTCAAATTTCATGGACAGGTTCTAGGTTTAATCAAGTTTTCTATAAACTTGAAAACATTCTTGAGTTGTGTCTTGGATATAACAAAGCCATAATCATGTTTTTTTTAGCCTGTAATCTCTATGAAAACCAACAAAAAGAATGTTGCAGAGTAACCAGAAAATAGGACAGTAGTTTAGACGATTCCCTGTTTTATACTGAAATCTGAATGTATTTACTGAATCTAAGAGCTCAGCATCATTGCTCTGAACCGTCAAGTACTTATAGGAGTCTAGAATTTGGAAAAGTTCCATGTCACTGAAATATTTCCTAGAGTAGATGTTTAAATATCATTTAAATAAAATATTAATGTATAAATATGTGATATACAGTGATATTTATTCAGTTATTTAAAAGGCCATTATCCACCTCTACCTTGATCACAGCAAATAAAAAATAAAAAAACCTCTTAATAGTTAAAACTGATGTTATAAAAATCTATGTACTCAAATTCATATACTTTGCTATTTGTGAGTTGCTATTTATAGGTTTTGATCTGGCAGCCTAAGAGATATAACTATATATATATATATATATATATATATATATATATATATACACACACACACATATTTATACATATATTTTATAGGTTTGATCTGACAGCCTAACAGATATAATTACAGATATAATATATATATAATAAAAGACCAAAATCTGCATCTTTGCTGTGTGATTTGAGGATGTTAGACTCATGGAATTTTATAACAGCAATTTCCCCTAATATTCAAACGTGTTATATTTGTGAAAAGCACTATTACAACAAAGTTAACACAGACTTTGTTGTAAAGGTTACCCTAGACCACTACGTAACACACGAACAAGTATGGAGGATGCATCTAGACTCTGGAAATTTATCACAAACAACAGTGCTTAATTCTTTGGGGACTATGTTCCAGTTACTACTGCTGCATAACAAAAATCCCAACTATAGTAGTATAAGAACAGCAACCATTTTATTACGCACACGGATTCTGTGGTTTGGAAACTCAGAGAGGGTACAGCAACAGTGTTTGCCTCTGTTCTACAACGTCAGAAACCTCAGCTGAGAAAACACAATGGCTGAGGGTGATGCAGCCACTGGCACCAGCACTTTCCAAAGGCTTGTTCCATCATGTGGCATTCAACATCACAGAATTTTCAGACGGGAAATGAAACATCACCTTTGATGGAGTAATGGCAAGAACATAGTTTCAAAAAGCAAATGGAATGGGAAATATTTTTGTGGCCATCTTTGGAAAATACAATTTGTGACAGCCTGTGAAACCTTGAGTAGATTTGCTTCCTTGATCAATCTTGAAGTTTTTTAGAATATAGAAAACTGTATGTGCCAACATGCACCCCACTCCCATGCTCCCAGCAACAGGTATACAGGAGGCGAGTCTTCACTGGTGCAGGTAAGTCACTCTTCCCAGGGTCACTCAGGAAACTAACATGCCCATAAACCCAACAGAAAACCCTCTCCTACAGGTATTAGCAGAACAGCTATCCAAGCCGCAGTGATGTCGGAAGCATTACTTTGCTTGCCCATGCCTACACTCTGTCACCCATAAAACAGGGGTAAGTTACTTATAGAGTAATGATCAAAAAAAATTACAAAGGTTTCTTTGAAAAGTGACAATTATTAAATATGAGGCATTTTACTCAGAAACCTAAATGCCATCAATGTGTTACATTCTGATAGTTGTTCTCAAGTCACTCCTGAAATCCCTGTGCACAGTCTTCCTAACAGAACTCAAACAATAATGCACTTCTGATGTGCATCTCAATGAGAAACATGTAGCACTAGAACGGGGAACAGGTCGGATAAAGGAGATTGCCACATTCAACCCCACGGATCACTAGTACTCCAGCAAACATCTCCTGCTACAACCTGGACTCAATAGCTAAAATCTGTTTTTCAAAATATCTTTGTATGCCTATCTGACCTAGAGGCAAAATAAGGGATCTCCTCGGAGGACACAAATAAAAGTTCACGAACCTACAGAGACAAGGAACCACTGGAGTCAGGGTTTCCCTGTGTGTATCTGGTGCCTGCTGGTAACTGACAGTCTGGATTTCAATGACATGCAATAACTAGGAACGGGAGAAATCTGAGCTATCAGCAGGGTGGGAAATGGAGACGCAAAGACACTGAAGGGGGATATTCTCAGTAGATGTAGAAAAATAGAAGAACCAGGTTTGTTTGTTTTCCCTGCTTCACGCAACAGACATTAGGGATTGTGCATATCTCAAATTCACCTTTGGATAAAGAAAAAGCAAAATCCCTAATAATTCCTACCTGTGAGCCCACACTGATATTACATGCCCCTAACAAAAAAGGTGAAAGTATAATTTAGCGTGATACTAAGTGATACGCTATCAGGCACCTAGCAGCAACAAACCTTTCCTGCAGAATTTCATCTTAAAAGCAGGTGCCACAGAATTTTGCTTCTGATATGTATGAGGACGTTCATAAGAAAATGACTTGTCTCCAGACAGCAATTATAAACTCTGAACAAAATACAGTCGTCCCTCCCCAACACAAAAACAACAACAACAACACTGAGTGTTGTGCAGACTGTACAACAGTTGGCAAATATTTAGATATTTTAGGGAAATTAGAACTTAAAAGAGGCAATCAGCAAGGATTGAGTTTCTCACTTTTGTAGCTGTGTCTCTGACCACAGGCACACAGTCATGCAGGCAGCAGAGATGGCAAAGATAGTGTTGCAAATTCTGTCCTATTTGTTGTTAAAAGCACCAGTAGGAGGAGCCTGGGGCCTCCAAGGCTGCAGAAAGGAGAGAGACATCAAGTGAAAATCAAAGTGTTTCAAGCATAAAATCTGCTTAATTCTCCAGTGTCTCCTCGAACCTCCATGTGGTGCACGGACTGAGGTCTGAGCAGCGAGCTACCTGCATGCAGCATGCATGACAGTTTCCAATTTGAGTATAGCCTATTTTATTGTCTCTTATTCTGTCAGTCTTACAAATTTTTCTTACAAAGAATATCAGAATCAATCTCTTTACTACACAGAAATCACACTGTCCAGAATACAACCTACACCTACTTAACCTATATGAATCCAGGAAAATATTTTCAATATATTCTGAGGAGGAAAAGATAAGCAACTCTGATGTTCTGGATATTGAAATTATCAGGGAAAGATTTTAAAATAGCTATTATAATGTTCAGTGGGGCAAAAAGAAGTAACTCAATGAATAAAAAGGTAGAAAATCTCAACAAAGAGATAGAATAAGGACATGTGTCTATATACACACAAATGTACATTTAAAACTGAAAACAGATGCTATCTGAATGTTTTAAAAAACATTACTGAATAGGTGTAAGAGTAACTGGAAACGATAATGAAAAAGTCAGCAGATTTGAAGATGAATGAATATAATTATGTATTGTAAATAATACATATTGTATTTTTTTAAATAAAAGAAACTCAGAAACTTGTGATGAGAGTAAAAATTTCCATTTAAGAACAATTAGAGAAGCAGAGATAGAGAGTAAGACAGAAGAAAAATTCAATAGTTATGGCTTGAAACTTCCAAATTCAGTGGCATATATTTATAGGTTCAACATCTCAGCAAACCCCAAATAAGATAAATACAAACCAATCAGTTACAAGGCACACAAAAGACAAACTGCTGAAGATGAAAGATAAAACCCTGAAAGTATCCAGAAGAAAAACATAGGCTGACAATGATCACATTACTAAGGTTTCTCCCCAAAATCCTGGAAGCCAGAAGATAACAAAAGCATTCTGCTTAGGTTGTTAAAGAACAGTAACAACCCAGAATTCCATGCCCTGCAAAACTATCTTTTTAAAAATGAAAGTGACACATTTTCACATAAAGACTGCTCAGGGGAATATATCCCACTAGCTCTTCCCCACAAGAAATGCTAAAAGAAGTTTTCTAAGTTGAAGAATGACAATGGAAAATCAAATTGTCAGGAATGAATAGAAGATCACTGAAAATTATAATGGAGGAAGATATAAAATATAAAATTATAAGTATATTATACTAAATATATTATTAACCTATGTCTATATATTTTATTAATACAAGCACTATATAAAAATGTACAGTTTATATGCTATAAACATATAAAATGTTATTTGTACCCTTAAATATGTAAATATATGTACCTGTTAAAGCAAAAATTTTAATATTGTTGTGAGGCTTTAATGTTTATAAATGCAACTGAATAATAAATGATGAAAATTTATGTTTAATGGCACACTATACAGAAAACAGATAAAGAGAAAAAAAACAATGCAAAGGCACACATAAATCAATCTATATAAACCACATCATTGAATATTAATTTTGCATTATACACCCAGTGTTTCAATTAGAAGACTAAGAGGGTCACACCGGTTTTAAAAAGTAAAAGCCTATTATACGACACCTGTAAAAAATTGCACTTTAAATTTCAAAAGCCCTATTGGTTGAATGTAAATACATTTTTTAAAAAGACATATTATGGAAACAGTAAGCATAAAGAAGCTGGAGTGGATTTATAAGTATTGGATGAAATGGACTATAATAAGGTAGCATTACCAAATATAAATGGGTCAGCACTCATGATAATGTAGTCAATTAGAATGACATCGCCACAACCATAAATTTGTGTACACATAAGAGATCCTCAAACTATATAAGGAACAAACTGACAGGAAGTGACACAGGATTCCGTGATGATAGAGATTTTAATCTCCTCTAAGCAATTTATAGAAAAATTAGGTAATTCAGTGAAGATACGAAAATCACTATTAACCACATTGACCTAACTGCTATGTATAAAATACTAAACCTAAGAATTGCAGAATAAACATTTTTAAGTGTGTACAGTGCTTTCACAAATAGACCATATTCTCAGTTTTAGTACACTGTAACAAGTAAAATTATATCCAGTATGTTCATAGGCAGCAACAGAATTAAAATAGATATACTAACAATAAGGTACATGGGAAAACTCCAATTCCTTGACTATTAACAATACTCTTCTAACTAATCCATGGGTCAAGGAAGAAATTACCTCCCCCAAAATTTAATTAAATGGATACTAAATTAACATTTATATTAATATTCATGGGAAACAATAAAGCAGTATTCAGAGGAAAATTCATAATTTTAAAATATTTTATTACAAAGAAAAGTCTTAAGTCAATATATCCTCTAATTCTACTTCAAGGGAAATGGAAAAGTTAAGTAAACACAAAGTAAGGAGAAAAAATACTCTCCTTAAAATACCAATGACATAGGAAACACAGAAAATTGTCAACCTGGTTACGGGAAATAATTAACAGAATTGGTATACAACTAGTAAAACTGAGGAAGAAAAATTAAATATCGAAAAAAGTAACATTCTCACCTCTGCTTATACAAAAATCAAAAGGATATCAAGAAACTATTTCAGCAACTTTATGGCAACAAACTCATTCTCTTAGATGAAATGAATAAATTTCTTGAAACTTCCCATGAAAGTAAAAGAAAATTAGCATGATTCAGCACAAAAATAAAAGAAAACCTATTGAAGAAATTGAATCAGTTTAAAAAAATTTACCCATAAGGAATATGTCAATCCCAGGTAGTTTCACTGGTGAATTATATTAAACATTCAAGGAAGAAAAAACTTTTTTATATATACTCTTTCACAAAATTTTCTATTTTGTTGGAAAATTCCCCAACTTGTTTTGTGAGGCTACCAGTACCCTGATGTCAAAAACACACAAAGACATTAGAGAGAGGGGGAAAATAATGTTACATCTCAGTATCCCTTGGGTTTACAGAAGTAAAAATCTGTCATAAATACAAGTAAATAGAATACAATATATAAAATGGATAATACAAACAATAGAATTTTTTTTTCTAGCAATCTGAGCTTGCTTGACATTTAACCATAAATCAAGCTGACGTCCAAATTCAGCCAATATAAAACAACAGGGCCTGTATTTATCCACCAGCCACAGTGAACTAGGAAACTGTACAGAACTGCAGATATTGACAAAAGAAAGGACTCGGATGTCAGAAGGAAGGAAACTAGACAAGGTGAATCACACATGTTCACCAATTTACTGTCTGGGAGGCAGTTTCCAGGTTACAGTGAACACAGGAAAACACAGACACAGTCAACTGGTTTCCATGGTAAGACATTTATTGAAGTTGAGGAAGAGAAGAAAGAGCTAGGATTTGCAGAGAACTGTCAGAGAAAACTCTGGATATGCACAGATGGTTCTCTTGAGTCTTTGGCTGAGAACTGATGTGCACGTGTAAGGAGAAAATATCTTAAATGGCGAAAGAACCATAAGAAAGGATTCTGTTAACAATCTCTAGAACTCCCATGGGAATCCAACCATAATGGAGGACTTGGTGACATACTGGATAGAGTCTTTAGAATACATGAGAATAGTTCCTTAGAGGGATATTTATCGCCTTGCTAGAGACAAATTCACCTTAGTCTGAAGGTTTCCCTGGACCTAACCTATGAAAGCTTAAAAACAAATCTTGAAAGGATTCTACATAAATTAAATGCATGCCAAAGCAAACTTCAACCATATATTAGTAAAACATAAATATAACAAATATAACAAACAACATAAAATTCTCCAGGCCTAGTGTTCAATCAAAATTTACAAGACATTCTAAGATGCAGAATCATATAACTCACAGAAAGCAGTAAATTTAGTCCATAGAAAGAAACCCATAAATGGCAAGGATGACAGATCAGCAGTGGACAAAAACTAGCAATTAGAAATAGGCTCCATATGTTCAAGAAGCTTCAGAAAAATTCAAGTATGGTGAGGAAGCAAATAAAAAAAAAGTTCCAAGAAGTGAATAGAACTTTTAGATAAGAAAAAATACAGTAACAGAAGTGAAAAACATACTGAGTGGAGTGGACAGCAGATCAGAGCCTCCAGAAGAAATGACCAGTAAAATGAAAGACATAGCAAGAGAAATTATTCAAAGTATAGGGGGGAAAAGATTTTAAAAATAATAAGCAGGTCATCAGTTACTTGTAGGTCAACAGCATATAGTCCAATATACATATAATTCAAAGAGAAGATACAAGGAAAATTTTTGAAAAATAATGCCATTTTTTCTCCAGTTTGATTGAAATTATCAATCCAAAATTCTAGCAGCTCACCAAATCTCAAGCAGAATAAGCATAAGGAAAACCATGCAAGGTAATCATAATTATATTGCAGAAAACCAGTGATAAAGAGAAAAACTCTACAAGCATCCAACAATGTTCGGTGGATGGTAGGTATATTACACATTCAATAGAAAAAAACAAAATCAAGTGTGAGTAATCACTTATTAGAAACCACAAGCCTTGCAGGGTAAAATAGTGTAAAGGAAAAGTAACTGTTAAATTAGAGTTCTCTGCGAAATTGACTATCCTTCAAAATGAAAGGAAAATAATGTTTTTAGTCCCCCAAAAAGCTACAATAATTAATCACCAGCATCTCTGCACTGAAATAGGGATTAAATGATGTTCCTTGGACAAGAAGAAAATTGTACACACAGACAGGCACACATGTATCACAGGGTGTTTAGTATCTACATACATATTTATATATACATATAACATTCTTTCCATTTTCTTTGTCTTTAGAGGATAAGTAAGATTTCTAGCTATTACAGAATGACAAGGTTGGTGACTGTCCTCCAACCATACACATACACTCACACACACACACACAGACACACACACACACACACACACACACACACACACACACACACCGCATGCACCTACACAACACTTTATAATATTTTTCAGAAATACCACATTCTAGGCTCTGGAAATTGATAAAAGGTAAACAAACTGAGAAGCTTTTTATTCAGGAGCTGGTAGAGCTTTGGTTAAGAAAAGCAGAAATCTGGGGACTTCTTCCCTGGGTCTTCTCCCATTTCACCAAATTCATTTTATGAGAATGGTATTTTATCAGGTAGAGCTGGTGACAAAGACCAGAGGATGCAAACTTTACTTGAAGTGGTCAGTGAACATCCACAGCAGCATCAGTAAAATTATCAAACCCTGTGAGCAATGCTTGGGGAAACCTTGCAGCTCTGCTAGCCTGATTTCTATTTTAGTCGCAAAAGTGAAGGACAACCAGAAATTTAACAGGGAGAGCTTGGACATCAGAGAGCCATTGATGCTCTCCACAGACCCCTAGCTGTCTGGGAAACAATGTGCATATTGCAGGAGATAACTGAGAATTTCCAGTGGAAAGTATAAGGTGAGAAAACTTTGAATACATGTAATGTGCTCCCCCATCTACTTTTCTCGTACGCATGCACATCCATCTGCAGAGACTAGAAATGTATGGCCCTGAGACGTTCCAGCACAAGCTCTGCCAGAACCATTCACTCACCACTAAGTTACACTGTCACAGGGTCAAGCTCTAGAACGATAGACTAAAAAATAAAAACAAGAAGTCGAAAACAGCAAAGACTTTAGCAACTCAAACAACATGGAAGACAGAGCCTTAAGTCCAAGTACATTTTTAAAAAATGTAATGGGAAAAATTCTGAACTCAAAGCTGCTGCAATATAATAACTAAAATAAATAGTTCTTAGAGAATTACCACATGCACAGAAACAGAAAATAAAACCAAGGATACAAAATTAAGAAAAAGAAGTCAATAAAAATTAACTCAGAATGGGCCCAGATACTAGATTTAGCAGATAATGGTTTAAAGCAAACTATACATATATGTTTAAACAATTACAAAAAAAGTGATAATGACTCAACAAAAAGAGAATCTCAATTAAAAAATAAGAACCTATCAAATCTATGGAAATACTCGCATTGAATAGTTTTGAAAGGCGAAAATCTTACTAGATGAACCCAACAGATTTGAGATGACAGAAGAAAAGATAAATGAACTTGAAAGTAGATCAGGAGAAATTATTCAATTTAAAAATCAAAAAGGAAAAAATGAAAAAAGGAAATAAATAAAGGCTCACAGTTGCATGGTTAAACACCAAGCACATCAAGGAATACAAAGCATACATGTGATAAAGACAGGTGGGAAAAGGGATAAGAAAAAAATATTTGAAGAAATCAAGGCTGAAAACTTCCCAAATTAGATGATAGACATTAATATATATGTCTAAAAAACTCAACACACTCCAAGTAGCATAAGCACAGAGATTCACATGTAGGCACTTCATAGTCAAATTACCAAAAGCCACTGACAAGATAAAACATTGAAAGCATCAAGACAAACACTACTTACCGCATAAAAGATAACAAAAGTATTACTAATGGCTGACTTCTCATTAGGGATAGGGTACGCAGGAATGCTATGGAAAGTCATAATCAACACACTGAAAGAGAGAAAAAAAAAAACTGTACACCAAAAAGTTCACATACAGCAAGACCATCATTCAAAGTGAAAGTGAAACCTGCCTGCTGGCCAAGATGAAGTAACAGAGAATGGATTTACAATCCAGTCTAAATAATTAACTTCAAAGGGATCTAATGTATGAATTAATCTTTTCAAGACATTGGGCATCAGGTGACAGAGGACAAGGATTCTGCAGAGATTGCAAATGATGCAGGTATGCCCTCTGATTTCCCCAGTTTACTGCCTGAAGTTAGATTCCAGGCTGTGGCCCAAAGAAGGGAACCCCAGGCAGAACCTGGTGGTCTCTCTGGGAATTCAGGGAGGGTAAACAATCTGGAGTGTTGGAGGAAGACCACCAGACACGATCAAGGAACAGAGAGATACTCAGAGATCTGAAGAAAGTAGTCTTGAGGCTTAAAATGAGTTTTTATTAGTCCAGATGTCTAAAGAAAGTATAAGAAGCCAAGAAAATAATCTCCCAAAGGGATCAAAGGAAACACTCCTCTTAGCTCACAGAGAACCAGGAATAATCCTGCTTTCACAGGCACAGCCGAAAACATCATAATTCAAAGGACATCAGGAACAGTAATCAGAATGGTTATGCCTCAGTAATCAGGCAAAATTAGTCATAAAGCAAATGCTGCTCTGCTGATTCCCAGCAAAGCTTAAAGCAACACCCTAAAGTATAAAGAGCTTTTCAAGTAATTTAACTGTATCCCAAGAATAAACCTAAGAGCATTTATAGGAACAAAATGTCCAGCACCTCAAAAGGTAAAATGCACAACTGGCATATAAGTTAAAACTACTAGGCACACACAGAAGCCAAAAAACGTAACTGGTAATGAAAAGTCAATAAATTAAAATCAGCTGAAACCTGACACACGAATACATTTTTACAACTGTATTCCATGTGTTCAAAGAGCTAGAAGGATGGCTGAACAGGTGAAGTGTAGACAAGAGAGACAGCAAACAATTTAATCAATCAAACTTCTATAAATGAATACTATAACAAGGAGAAGAAAAACACACTACATGAATTAATCGCAGTTTAGATTGCAAAATGAAAGATTAATTAACTTGTAAACACTTTAATAATAGCTCCAGTTAGTCAAACAGAGAGAAAAGACACTAAAGCATAAAAATATTTGTGAGAAATGAGATAAAGAGCTTAATATATGTTTAACTGGAGTTTCTGAAGGAGAAGAGTTAGAAAGGATGGCAGAAAGCATATATGAAGAATTACTGATTAAAATTTTTTTTTCAAATTTGATGAAAACTATAAACTTTCAGATCCAAGGAGGCCAATGAACTCCAAGCACAACAAATATGAATAAAACCCAATTAAAATTAAACTGCTTTAAAATAGTGATGAATCTCTTAAAATCTACCATGGTAACAAGACATAGAAGAAAAAAACAAGGATAACATCAGATTTCTCCTTAGAAACCATGTAAACAAAGGAATATCTTTAATGTGTTGAAAGTAAAAACAAAAAAAAAACAAAAAAAAAATAGAATTCTATATTCTGAATAAAAGTTAAAATGAGAACAAAAATTATGAAGTTAAAATAATCTATAAAATTATAAACAGATAGTGAAATAAAAGCTGGTTATTTAGTAGAAGCCATGAAATCAATAAACCTCCATACACAACATAAAAAGAGAAAACAAGGAATTTTAATTTTAGGAAAGAAAAAGAGTGGCATTCATATATATTCTGTAGATATTTAAAGGAAAGTAATAAAATATTACAAAAAACATTATGACAATAAAATTGACAACACATATGGAATTGACTAAGTCCTTAAAAGACACAAGCTTTCAAAACTCACACAAGAAGCAAAAGATATCAATTGTTCTATCTATAACAAATTATTAAAAACTCGTTCAGAAAGAAGACTCTATGTCTGTATATTTCACTTAGCATTCAAAAAAGAAATGTTAATTATACCAAAAAACCTACCAGGGTTAATAAATAAATGGATTCCTCAATGTTGCAGGATAAAAGATATCAACATATAAAATCAATTTAGTTGTACATGCTAACAATAAGGAATTAGAAATTAAAGTTTAAAAATTAATTTGCAATAAAATCAAAAACTAAACAATGTGGATAAATCTGACAAAAGATTTATATGCTGAAGTCAGTAAGACACTGCTGACAGGAATTAAACAACATCTAAATAAGTGGAGACATGCATCATATTTATGGTTCAAAAACCTCAGTGTTGCTAAGATCTAGTCTTAGTTCTGGTTACTATAATAAAATACTACAGACATATTGTCTTAAACAAAAGAGATTTATTACCTCATGGCTTTGGAGGCTCAAAGTCTGACATCAGAATGCCAGCATTGGTTCCTAGAGGGGGCTTTTTTTTCCCCTCCTCTGTCTTACAGACAGCCTCCTTCATGCTGGGTCCTCACATGTAGACAGAGAAATCGTAAGCTATTTGGTATCTTTTGTCCTAAGAAAACTAATCCCATCATGTGGGTCTCACCCTCATGAACTTCACAGTATCTAATTAACTCCCAAAGGCCTTATCTCCAAATAGCATCATACTGGGTATTAGGACTTCAACATCTACATTTTGGAGGAACACTGAATATCTCTATTCAGTCCATAAGAGACATGAATTTTTATCAGATATGTAAGTTCAATACTATGGAAACCAAAATCTCACCAGGCTTTGCATAAAAATTGACTATTGTATAATGAAATTCACAGTGAAATGCAAACAACATAGAAGAGTTAAGAAATTATTTTGAAAAATGGAACAAAGCTGGAAAATGTACATTTCTAATTGTAAGTATTATTATAAAGCTACAGTAACAAGACTGGACAGTATTCAGTTGGTCAACTGAATAGACTAATAAAACAGAATAGAGGGTTCAAATTAGACTGACATATAATCAGCTGGTTTTCAACAAAGACGCAAAAGCAAAAGTCCTTTCAACAAATGATCCTGGAATTATTGAGTGTTCACATGCCAAAAACAAAAGAGCTCAGATCTATGTAACCTGCAAATAAAAAAATTAACTCAAAGGCAGGGCATCTGCAAATCCAAAATGCTGCAATCCCAGCATTTTGAGAGGCCAAGGTAGGAGGATCACTTGAAGTTAGGAGTTTGAGCCCAACTTGGCCAACGTGGTAAAACCCCATGTCTCCTAAAAATAAAACTTAGCCAGGTATGGTGGCAGACACCCAGCTACTTGGGTGACTGAGGCAAGAGAATCACTTGAACCTGGGAGGTGGAGGTTGCAGTGAGCTGAAATCACACCACTGCACTCCAGTCTGGGTGACAGAGAGACTGTCTCAAAATAATAATAATAATTAACTCAAATGCATCATAAATACAGGTGAAACCTAAAAGTTTAACATTTCTTAGAAGAAAGCATGGAAGAATATACTTGTAACTTATGGGTAAGAATGAACTTCTTGCATGGTTTATAGAAAGCATAAATCATAAAATATGGACAACTTGAACTTTACCAAATTCTTTAAATTTTTTTCCTTAAATGATTCCTATTTTAATATGAAAAAGCAATATACAGCATGGAAAAAATACTCTTGCAACTCAATAAAACACTAAATGAGAATGAGCACACAAACATGCTCTCCATTGTGATTTGCTGGTGTATACAAATCTCAAAATTCAAAAATGAATAATTTTTTGTTATCTCAATGAAGCTGATATGGGGAGAAAATGCACATCAAAACTTGGCCTAGATTTTTATAGAACATGAGCTCAAAACTAAAGATGTTTATTTATAAAAAGAAAGAATCTACAGAAACAAAGACTACATACAGATTCAGACTCCCTAACGTAAAACTGCAGAGGTTGCTCGGGAATTACAAGAGATGAAATATAAAATAATGTTTATATGTATTAAAAAGTAAGATAACTTCAGAAGTAAATTCACAAGATAACCAAAGTAATAAAGATCTTACAAGACACAAGTATTAATATAGTTAAAACACAATGGGGAGGTGGACTAGCAGACAAGATGATGGTAGAATTAGTAGCTAAATCAGAAGCAATGCAGAATGCAGCACAGAGAGAAAATGAGATTTAAAACACATAGATGAGAAGCAGAGAGAATAGCACAGGAAAGAGGCCAAACTAAGGCTGGATGGGCTATGAAAGCGCCAATGGGCATGGGAAAAAGCAAAATTCAAGGAAATAATGAACGAGAGCACAAAAGGAAATACAAAGGAAAATATGGTCTCAAATCGTGCTAAGTTACAGAACCCCAAACACAAACAGAGAACATTAAAAGAATTACCTACAAAGGAAGGGCAAATTACTCACCAGTGAAGGACGATTACCTACCATGGAAAGGAACCAAAGGGTAGATTTTCAAGACTAATCCTAGGAACCAGTAAAAAGTTAAATAATACAGTGAAAGTGTGGAAAGAATTTAACGTTCAACTAAGAAGAATCCTAATAATCTTCATATAGCAGATAAGGGCATCTTCAGGCCAAAAGCAAATTGAGAGAACTTAACTGAAAGAAATCCTCAAGAATGTACATGAGAAAGAAGGAAACTGTTCCCAGAGGAAGATTTAGACTACAAAACGAAAAGTCGAACAAAGAAAATGTGAGGCTGGTGTGGTGTTATGACTTCCTTTATCTTAATATTTCCCAATTGCTCCCTGCATTGTCTTTATGTTAGTAATTTTTTTAAAGCAGAGTTATCTGGAACCATTTATTATGGGAGCAAATAGGACTGAGCCCACAGGCGGCCGAGGGAGCATGCTGTATCACAGCCCTGCTGCAGGATGGATGGTAGAATCATCATCTAATTATACAACATTGAAAGCAAAGAGGACTTAGAGAATACCCTGCACACCCTTCCCACTTTTTAGTGAGGAAAGAAAAGGTCATATTAAAACGTGTTCTCTTTAAGGTAGAAACATTTGTAATATGTTTTAGGAAAAATGCCATCCAAAATGGTTGAGCATCTTGAAAAGGTTTAACACATTAAGGGTAAACTGTAACAATATGAAAAGTTAACTTGAGTGAAACAGTCCACTATTTATATATATATACACTAACATTAATTGCTTCTAATTGTTTAATAGAAAAGTTTGAATTATTGAAAACAATGACTTCAAATATGTAACATGGGGAAATAAAGTCTTCCATTCTGAAGATGAGCTTATGAACAGCAACAAATGGCTTCTTACTAAGTTTTGTCTTTTCATCCATTCTCCACTGGGTCTCTTACCCAATATGCTATATATAGTAAAAGTTGAATAAATGCACTGAAAGCTAATTCACTAGAACTATTTAAAGTTTGCAGACAGGCTCAATAGACTCCAGAAAAATCAATTCAATTCTTTATGATTAAATGTTCTTATTCTTGATGAATTTAGGAAGAGGAGGGCATCAATTATGAACACCCAACAGGGAGGGGAATAAGAATCCTCTAATTCCCATCAGCCTGGGTAAGGTTGGAGCTATAAGGATTAGTGCAATAAAAGAGGAAAAGAGTCGAGAGAGAGAGATTCCATGTTCTAAAAGCATAAAGACAATGAGTTTTATGTCAAATGCTCTCAGAAAGTATAAATATTTAGAATATTTTAGACTGTGATCTACTGTGTCACTGAAGTTTGCCAAACAAGAAGGAAAAAGAAGAGAGAAGAGGGAAAAAAATGTATAAAGTATTTCTTGCCCAAAGTTCCCAGTTAGAGAACAGGCACTCTCATACACTGAATGTGTTTGTTATGCATGACAGTGCTGTGCATAATAACCAAAGATTGGCTGCAACCACTCAGTAGAGGGCTAGTTAAATAAACTATAGAGATAATGTGCAGTTAAAGAGAGAATCAAGGCTGGGCGCAGTGGCTCATGCCTGTAATCCCAGGACTTCGGGAGGCTGGGGCAGGTGGGTCACAAGGTCAGGTGATCGAGACCACCCTGACTAACACGGTGAAACACTGTCTCTACTAAAAATACAAAAAATCAGCCAGGTGTGGTGGCACACACCTTAGTTTCAGCTACTGGGGAGCTGACACAGGATAATCACAGAACCCAGGAGGTGGAGGTTGAAGTGGCCCTAGACCATACCACTGCACTCCAGCCTGGGCAACAGAGCGAGACTCTGTCTCAAAAAAAAAAAAAAGAAAGAAAGAAAAAAAGACAATCAAGAAAGTCTTTGTGTCTCAATAAGGAAACTGAACAAAGCAAGGCGTAGAAGAGTGCATGTATCATGGTGTCATGTATGTATGAAATGGAGAAAAGAGACTATGCCTTGTTTTACCATTTTTATTTCTAAACATGTGAATGCACCACCTATTTAAAACAACAGGTCTCTGTCACACACACACACACACACACACACACACACACACACACACACACACACAGGTTCCTGATTTAAAAGTTGTACTTCCCTGATTATTGCATTTGCTTTGTGTATGTTCCATTCTTCATATTTCAGTATGAATTAACTCACAGATACAAGAAAACATTACAGTTTTAAGGCCACAAATCTAGCAAGTCTCAAAGAGAACAGGAGGAAAGTAGTAATAACAAACGCAGCAAACATCCTCTGCTTGCATTTGTGTGAGGTGCCGTGCTGTCTATGAGTCTATACGTACGTAACACAGAATTAGCAGAGTCTCCGGCTCGCCTTCTTTCTGGCCCACCACAAAGAGACTGTCTTTGCTGCCTGGTCTGAAAAATATAGAGAAGAAATACCAAAGACAGTGACAGAGCAGGCTGATTTACTTTGCAAAGAGCATAGAGTTGCTGGAGGAAGGTGTGAAATTCATGTTGAAGTTGAAGAGACCAATGAGAAAGGAAGGAACAGACACAGCTGGTGAACTGCATGGAGAGAAATATTTGAAGGATTGCTACCACGAATGCTGTTTTTCTTTTCTTTTTTGGTTGACAGATTGATGGTTTACTATTTTACTATTTTTTTCTTTTTAAAATATGTTACTGCATAGAAACAAACTCTAAGAATATATATATATATATACACACACACACACACACACACACACACAAACACACACACACAGACATACATACACATTCACAAAGCGCTTCCATATAGTATTTTCTAATTTCATCATTGTAACAAACTTTTAAAAAGCACTCATTTTTAAGATAAGAATACAGGATCAAAGTAGTTAAGTGATTTGTTCACTATACCACCGATAATATTGGGAAAAGACAGAATTGAGTCATTTAATAAATATACACATGTAGTAATATACTTATTTATAAGACACTAATATATAAACAAACATTTATTACTAATATGCTTGTAATATATATAATTAGTAATATATTACTATTATATTAATATATTAAATATTAAATATATTTGGTATATTAGTAAAACAGTATACCAAATTGGCAATGATATGCATGCTCTCTCCTTCTCTCATCTTAGGAGACAGCGCTTTCTCTGGGCCAAGTACTTTAGTTTGCTCAGGGAGACAAAGATAAACAGAAATGGTCTCTGCCTTCAAGGAGCTCACATTCTAGCAGAGAAAGACAAGAGTCAAGCCCATCATCTGTGTCATGGAAGAAGCATGGGCGGCACAGGAAGGCCCAGAGGCATGCTGCTTGGTGCTACCTGACGGTTCGGGCATAGCTTTATGGACAAGGTCACCTGGAGCTTGCCTGGAAATCATGCAGGCTCCCCAAGGTAGATGAGACAGATCTGAACAGTGTCTCTGCCCGAGGAGCTTTCCAAGTATAAAAGACCTAGATGCACACAGGAATGTTCACTGCAGCACTGTTTACAATAGCAAAGACCTGGAACCAACCCAAATGCCCATCGATGATAGACTGGACAGGGAAAATGTGGCACATATACACCATGGAATACTATGCAGCCATAAAAAATGATGAAGTCATGTCCTTTGTAGGGACATGGATGAACCTGGAAACCATCATTCTCAGCAAACTGACACAAGAACAGAAAATCAAACACCACATGTTCTCACTCATAGGTGGGTGTTGAACAGTGAGAACACATGGACACAGGGAGGGGCGCATCACACATGGGGTCTGTCGGGGGGAAAGAGGGGAGCGACAGTGGGGAGTGGTTAGTTGGGGAGAGATAGCATGGGGAGAAATGCCAGATATAGGTGATGGGGAGGAAGGCAGTAAACCACACTGCCATGTGTGTACCTATGCAACAACCTTGCATGTTCTTCACATGTACCCCCAAACCTAAAATGCAATAAAAAAAGAAATAATAATAATAATTTACTTGACATGCACAAAAAAAAAAAAGACCTGGATGCTTTAAATGGATTTTATGTACCTGGTCAGAAATGAGAAGTGATAAAGGATGACACTCTTAGGCCAGTGAGAAGCCAGTGCCCAGACTCACAAACACCTTTCTCTCTCTCCAAATCCACCACTGACCACAGTGACAGTAGTGTTCAAACTTTAGTGTGCCTAATGTCAGCTGGGGCGCTCTTCTCAGGGACCACACTTAGCACATTGTCTGGGCTGAGGGTGATTGTTCTGTGGCCCAGGAGAACAGAAGGGAACAGAGGCAAGTCTGCTGGCCCTGGCTTGGCCACCATCCAGCCCCTTGACCTCTGTAGACCTCCATTCCTTTTCAACATTTCCAACGTGAGGGTGTTGCACCCAGCAAATTGTTTGCAAACCTTGATTTTTCTATTTGTGTTCTTGTTTTTGCAGTGAAACTGTTTGTGTTGTTCAGAAACTTCTTGGAACAGGAACAGATGAATAGCTAAGAAGGAATTCTGGAACCTCTCACAGCCTCCACTCCCTCCTGAGTCAACAGTTGAAGCCCTCAGGAAGGTCCCGGAGCTCTGTTGTGTGGATCTAATGCCCTCGCACACCTAACAGGACCAATGCGGGTCTGTGGAGGAGGCGTGGAGCACAGGGGATTTCTCAGCAGCAGCAGTGGGGATGAGAGTGGGTGTAAGAATATGGCAACAGGCCGGGCATGGTGGCTCACACCTGTAATCCCAGCACTTTGGGAGGCCAAGGCGGGCAGTTCACGAGGTCAGGAGATTGAGATCATCCTGGCTAATATGGTGGAACCCCATCGCTACAAAAAATTAGCTAGGTGTGGTGGCATGTGCCTGTAGTGTCCCGGCTACTCGGGACACTGAGGCAGGAGAATTGCTTGAACCTGGGAAACAGAAGTCACAGTGAGCGGAGAATATGCCACTACACTCCAGCCTGACAGAGCCAGACTCCGTCTCATAAACAAATAAAGCAACAGTATATAAGCTCATTGAAATGAGGGTGGTTAGACATTTCTCCACAAACCTTGAAAGGATACTATTCAGGCAAAGCGGATGGTGTCCAAAAGTGTAAATGTAAAAATGTTCCCTGCAGGACAACACATCTAGCCCTATAACTGAAATGAGGTAACTCTGCCAGAGTTCTCTACGAGGTCAGGCACTGTGGCTATTTTGCTCAGCACTGCAACCCTGATACATGGTACAGAGTTTGGCATTTTGTCATTGCCTAATGACTATCTTTGGAATGACAAGATGTGATGCAAAGAAAATTAAAAGCATATATATTCAACTAAAGTATACAAAAGAGAAGCAGAAAGTAGAAAGTCTAAGTTCTTTATATCATACAGCCACTCTTCCCAGGTGGGGAGAAATGAGTCCATGAAGATAATAAACAATAAGCAACTAAAGCCAGTATACTTCCTACCCAAGAGTCTGCCAGGCTGTCCAAGAGTCTGGGATGAAGTTAGATCAGACTGTGCCTCACAAAACTTATCTGAACATGTTTTAGGTCATGCCACAAGAAAAATGGGCATAGCATGTCCACATCTCATTCACATGCATCTCTAAGTGACAGTGCTGATAAATGACTGAGTCACTGATCTGCTTCATACTTTCTCATTGAAAAGGATGAATAGGAAATTAAAGCAGCTGAGACATTGTTTGAATTACTTCGTACCTAAGCCGCATAGTTTAGAATTGATATTTACTTTGACCTACCAGGGAAGCCTTGACTATACTTACTCATTAACATGTCTCCTTCAGGGGCTCAGATACAGATCATAACTTTTTGGAGGTAGTAAGTAAAATTTCGGTTGGCTGTTCCTAAAAATATGTGAGGGCCCTGTACAAAAGAGAACATGACTTACAGCACCCACAACAGGGAGACTTGAGATCATAAAGGGGCTAGGAGATGTATTCATGAGGAACAATATTGAATTGCAGGGCAAGTTCTCTGAGTAGCTAATGTGATTCATCACCTGCCATGTGCATGATTTAGGCAACAGCTACAGGTGTCAAAAGAGCATTGATTTGCACCAAAAGATAAGGTATTGGCACCTAAAAGTGGGGATAAAGCCCATAAATCAATATATTTTTTATTCCTTCCTAAATGTGTAATTCTCAGACGAGAAGAGTTTGTGTTAATGATGAAATAACTGTTAAACAGTGAACTGTAAGCCATCCACTTCTGACATGCTCATGTTATATTGGCCACGGTTGCCATGCAGCCAGTGCAGAGTTGGTGCTCACTAGACATGGATGATTAAGTGAATAAAAACGAATGACTGAAACTGAAGAGAAATTGAAGTGCAACGTGAAGAAATAGTGGAACTAATTTTGAGACAAATACTGAGAGGTATCATCTATTAACAATAGTTATGTTCATCTAAATCTCAATTAGCTTTTAGTGAAATTCAGAGTTTTAAGGCAATTATAATTTGAACCACTTTCTACCTGTAAGACCACGTCCTTCAAATCAATTTAGTCACCAGATGTTTTAAGACCTCACCTGCCTGGCTATCATTCAGTAACTTGTCCATCCATTCACTAATCTGTTCTTCCATTCACGCACGCATTCACTCACAAATACATGCAGCTTTATGCCTCTTTGTCTTTCCTTCTATCTCTCTGTTCCTCCATCTCCTCTCCCTGACTTCCCTGGAAATGCTGGAAACCTGACTGCTGCTTTCTCTTTAATTTTCATTTACAGTAGAAAGTCTTTCACCTCTGCCAACAGACACAGCCATTTTCCTCTCAAGCAAGGACTTCACATGGGAGACCCACCTGGCAAAGTGTGCACTGTGGAGAAACTCAGAACTGCCCCTTTGCTTTGCATTTTCTTAATCTTCAGAAGAGCCTTTTAGACTCTGCTATGGGGAACTATTTGAAATATTATGTTACTATTATAACATATTGTAATTATATTAATGATGACATAAATAAATCCATAGCCATAGAAAGGAGAAAAAGAGCCCATATCAAATTAGGGGGAAGAGAAAACGGGGGAGGGGAGCACATGGGGAGGGGAGAGCTGAGGTACATCAATAAATCCATACCACAGAAAGGAGAAAAAGAGCTCATATCAAAATGGGGAGAAGGGAAGAGAGCAGGGAGGGAGGGAAGGAAGGAAGGAAAGCAGGAAGGAGGCAGGGAGGGAAGGAAGGAAGGAAGGTAGGTAGGTGGGTTGGTGGGTTGGAAGGTTCAAATAAGTAAGTCAGAATGTTGGCAAGCAACCTGGAAAATGAACTCAGTTTTCCTTCTGTCACATTTATGACGCCGAAAGAAACACAACAGTTGGCCACAGTGCTAACAGGACATGTCTCACACCCATGGCAATTTCCATCCTATGGTGTAACGATAGTATAATTCAGTGCGTCTCTCTCCTATGAGGACTTTTCTCCCTGTGCTGTTTTTCATTTAACTATTTTAAACTAGTGAGCATTTCATGTTTACCTACTTCTCTGAGTTTGGTGTTTGCACACACACAGAGTTTATAAAAAAAGTAATCATTTCCTGTGGAAAATCATTGTACTAGTCTCACATGCATACTTAGAAACAAAATAATTCTTGTCTAAAGCCACCATTTCCTGATCTAAGCAAAAATAACAAGTCTCTCTCTCCTTTGATTATTTTAATTCTTACACATTTTTGTTTTATCTTTGTTATTTCTGGCCTATCAAGAAAATGCCATGTGAGAAAATGCAGACGTGTGTTTTCTTCAAAGCGAATGCCTCCTCATGCTCTCAGAGGCAGGAAACATTCCTTCGCCACACCATCCACCTTCCACAGCCAGATGCTTCATTACACAATAAAGTCAATGGGCTTTCTGTACAGAATAGAGACATAAATTTGACCTCAGTTGAAAAGCACCGATTTAACCAGATGTTACGGACTTCCTTATTCATTCAAATGGATTTTTATTCAAAGTTTCTTAGGCATCTTTCACAAAGAGAGCACTAGGCTGATGAAGAAACAGGGAGTGTGAAGACATGACTCCTGTGTTTGAGTACGCCATGTTCTTGTGGGATAAGATCTATAAACCAGTAACCTGCTTCCCAGCAAAATATAACAGACGCTGAAGTATGAAGGGCTGCATGAGCAGCCAAGGTGAGTTCAAGGTTAACTGTCTAAAATCCAGGAATTCTTCCCATAGGAGATATCCGAGCTATGCCTTGGATTAGAGGTAAAATCATTACTGACGGAGATAGTGAAGTTTGCTTTAAGACCAATTGGAATTACGGGACTGGAGGATAGAGGCTGGGAGAAGGGGGAGAAGGAGGAGAAGGAGACAAGGTCAGAGAATGAGTTAGAGCCAGAACAGAAGAAATTTGATACCAGAAAAAATCGTGTACGTGTTAATGAGTAGTCACTGAAGATTTCTTAGCAAACGAATTGCATAATCAGGTTTGTGCTATTGGAATATTTTGGAAGCAGAGAAGTTTTCTATAGTTGTGGGATGAATTTAAATTATGTTTAAACCATTTATATATCTAATTCATAAAGATTTATTGGATAAAGTTTCAGTACTAGAGGATGATTGTAACTATTAATACCTTATATTTGTACTGATTCATAGTTAAAAATGAACTTTTATGTTTACTGTCTCATATATTCACAATAACCTGTGAAGTAGCTGGCATTACCTCCATTTGTAAATATAAAAGAAATTGAGTTTTGGTCATGTAACAACTTTCATACATGTCATAATTAGAAGAAACAGAACCAGAATCCAGGGATTCTAAAGCCAAAATCTCTTGTGAAATCAACAGCTATACTAATTAGATGTCAATAAATGAGGAAGGACATACGAGCCTAGAAATAATAAAGTATAATTTAAATAACACACGTGCCAGTTTAAGAACAAATCAGTGCTTTTACTTCTGTTCCATTTGAACACATACTTCCATTTTAAGGAAAAAAAAAAAAGAACATGAGTTAAGTTAGAAGAATATAAGGGAAAGAATAACAGGTGAGATCAACCCTAACACTCTGGCCAAATTCAGTGTCATTTTCTGTGAACTTTAACATGAAATCTAGCACACTTAGATTTTCTATTTTTATATTATCTATTTTATTATCAGACTGCATTGGTGTCTGAAGATCTTGCTTGCACTACAGGTGCCTAGATCTTCAGGAAGATGAACCCCTGGGTTCAAGGTCACAGTGCTTTTCACAAGAGCCACTCTACTCACTTGACTAGCAAACTCATAGAATTTAGAATCGGAATGAGTTTTAAAAAAAAAATCCTTTGGAGGAGACAGAATTTTAAGATGTGTCCCTTTCAATATTCTGCTTTCTGGTGTACACAAACCTTGCCCCTGATTCATTCATCTGGGTGCTGATGTGAAGGGAATTTAAATATGTAATTAAGTTCCCAAATCAGTCCTCCTTATAATAGGGAGATTATCTGGGTAGTCCCGACCTAACCTCATGAGCCCTTTAAAAGCAGAGGATTTTTCTCCTGCTAACTGTGAAACAGAACGTCAGAAAGACACACTCTGGCTGGCTTGGAAGAAATCGAACATGTCATGAACTATCCACAAGGGCCACGTGGCAGGAACTGCAGACAGCCTCACCAAGCCATGTGTTCCTCAGACAGCAGCCACAAGCAAAATGGGACCTCAGTCCGACAAGTGAAAGGAAATAATTCCATAGACAACCTGTGAGCTTGGAAGAGGGCCCTAAGCACCCGGTGAGAAGCACAGCACCCAGGACACCTTGATTTCAGCTCAGCTCTTTGGAACACAGAATCTAGCCATGTCTTGCCTCGATTTCTCACAAGCAAAAACAGTGAGATCTTAAGTGTGAATCATTTTAAGTCACTAAGTTTCTGGCAACCTGTTACACAGCAACACAGGAGGAATACCCTCTTTATTTTTAAAGTAACAAAACAGGGCAAGAAAGAAGCCATTATTTGATTTGAGGTCACCCAGTGAGCTAAAGACAGTTCTGTAAAACTCCAGTTTCCTGACTCTTGATACTATGGTTTTGTTCTTCCCTGCCCTGGTGCATGCAGAGGTTTGTTGTGGTCTCACACTCCTTCAAGATACCTCTTTCCAAACTCGATATCTGGTGGTACGTATTTTACGTATCCCCCTTCTCCAACCACGGCCCGAAGCTCTTTCCACACCCCTCCTGTTGGACAATGCCCAGGCTCAGAGCTGTCTTCTTTCTTCCATGCCCGATTGTCAAGTCCTAACACACAGCACAAGGCAGTTTCAGGATTGTGATGTGTCCCTGTCCCAGCTGGGAGCACCTTAAAAACCAAAGGCAGTGGAGATGTCAACGTGACTCAAGAGTCAGATGATGGTCCTAGATCCATTCCATCGTCAGTTTGCTCTCGAACTCAAATTTTGGGTGTCTGACATGGCCCTCCACATCCCTACAGGAACCACTACTGTATACTTCTTTTGTCTTTAGTGTTCTCCTTTGATTTTCAGTTTCCACATGGGCACTCCTGGTATCCAGCACTTTCCTGATAGATTCATTTCCAGGATCACCACACATAACCTCTGTGGCTTCAATTATCCAGCAGCAGTTCATCCTAAGGACACCACATTAACTGAGAAGGGTAAGTATTTATACATATTAACAGTTATTGTTCTTGAGAGCTTATTTGGAGGTTCCAGCAGGGGAATGCATCTACTCGCATACCCTTGACAGAAGACCAATCGCCCTTTATCAGAAATGGTTGTCCTCTTTGACCGAGCATGCAGCTTCAGGAGGGACACACATGCAATGATGAGAGAGGCAGAGGTCACCTGCCTGGCAAGCCAGATCAGTCATATCAACCCTGGTGATCAATGGGGTGACAGATGTGGCAGCCAGATTGCCCTTACATCCTGTGTTTACAAGTGCCTACAAGCATGGCAACATAATATTGGTTGAATCAAGATTTACAATATATAAATATTGTTTTGATTATAGTGCACTTTTATATTTGCCAAGGACAAATAAAAACTTGTATCATTAGATCAAGATTAAAATTACCAGTTTTTGAAAGTGGTAAGGCTAACAGCTATCAGCTACATAAAAGATTTTATCCCAAGCTCAGAGTCAGCCCAAAACAAGTCCTGAAATGTAAGTCCAAGTTCCAATGAAATTTTGAGACTTCATTCATTTTATTTATGGTTAAATGTGTAAAACCCAAAAGGTGTCCCACCCCAAAATTGCCTAAAACTGAGATGTTAGGACCTCACATATATCCTTAAATTATCTTAAGAAAGTTTGAACTTCATTTATATTATCTAACAGCATCCACTGGTTGACCTCTAGATGAATTATGAGTCATAGTCACATTTGTAACTATGTACACATAGTTTAATTTTCTTTTAAGAGTTGGTAACATGCAAATTAATCAATTGAAAGCTAATTTGCTTTTATCAGCAAATTTCAAAATAACAGCTAATCAAAAGTAGACATTTTATTTGAACAAAAATACTTGCTTCATTAAGCAAAATGTTGATGGCTAATATGATAAATTTAAATAACAAATACAAATTTTACAAGCACTGATAACAAAAGTAAAAGCATATTTTGAAAAGGGTGATTGCCTCAGATAGATAATTTTTGTCACATTTACTTGAAATATACATGAAAGAGCACTGATGTTGAATACATTATAACAGTAATCAAACTTTAATTTTTAATATAGTACTATGTATAATTAGCCTTGTCAAAACACACAAAAATTATGAGTAGCAAATAAAGAAGTGGAAAGAGTAGATAATTCACCAAATGAGTGAACAAAGTATCAAATAGCATTTTAATCCTTGAGAGACATTTTTGTTAAAATCAGATAGGAATAAAGAGAGATATTAACTCTCATTTGAAATGTATATAACCTATTTTCAAGGTATCTCTCTCCATGTATCTATTGCTGCAGAATAAATTATGCCTTTTGAGTAAGATATAATAAGCACTTTCCCTCCTGATTTCAGTGAGTATAGTGTAAAAGTTTCGTGTTTTACAACAGGAAGTTTAGTGTGAGAAACAGCATTAAGCTGAAAAATAAATAAGGAAATTCCAAGTCAAACTTTTAACTTATAGTGCCCTGTCACCTTTCTTCTTGGTCTTTAACGTCACTGCTGGAACTTAGCACACATTATTTTATTTGGTTTCTTGGTTCTGATGTTCCCAAATTAGTTAGTAGACAATTTGTGGTTAAATTTTTATAGATTAACTTATTTCTATCCTAAAGCGCAAAATATATTTTTGCAAGTATCTTTTCCAACATCCACATAGCCAATTACGTGCAGTCTCTAAAGAGGCTGTAGCCCCAAAGTACTTTCTTTATCCAATGCCTCTTTTCAAGTCTTGTCAAACTGCATTATGGTATTTAAGAATGATGCTAAGTCAGCAGATCTCAGTGGCTCATGCCTGTAATCCCAACACTTTGGGAAGGCGAGGTGGGTGGATTACTTGAGGTTAGGAGTTCAAGTCCAGCCTGGCCAACATGGTGAAACCTCACCTCTACCAAAAAAAAAAAAAATACAAAAAAGCATGCAGGTGTGGTGGCAGGTGCCTGTAGCCTCAGCTACTTGGGAGGCTTAGGCAGGAGGATCACTTGAACCTAGGAGGCGGAGGCTGCAGTGAGCCAAGACTGAACCACTGCAGTCCAGCCTGGGTGACAAAGCAAGACCCTATTAAAAAAAAATACTTCTGTACTTCTGTATTCTTCCAAGGACATTCAAATAGACTGTGATCTCAGTAGGACCTGTGTCCTGTGTCCTTGCGGCAGTGCCTTGTGGGGAGGATGAGTGAGATGTGTTCAGGATGTCAGATGCCGTGCCTCAGATGGTCGCAGGAGTAGCCTCTGTTTAGGCTGCTTTCTAATTTTGGGAGTAAATCTTGATCACTAGCAATGCTGTGTAACAGGAGATCTATCAGAACAGGGGGCCCGTGTGCTTGACTTTACTACTCAGCAGTACAAATAGCTTCTCCAACATAAGGTCTCCTCTAGGTTAACAATGTAGCTATGTTTTTCTTTCCTTTAATTACTTGGAGTATTTTTTTAGTTCAATACTAGAAATAAATCTTGATTATGTAAGAGCACCTTGAATCTCCTATTTGAGATTTATAAGTGCAAGATGATTGCTTTAGGAGATGGTTTTATTTTCCTTTTTCTCTTTGATTTGTTTTGTATTCTACAGAATGCTTAACACTATGCATTGCATGCGACAGGTGCTCAGTTATTGTTAAATAAGCAAATAAAAGACTCTCACAATTTCTTAAATATTGAGAGTCCTAATGTAGCCATTTGTTATTGCAGAATTACATCAGCTTATTCATGTACTAAGGTATTTTAATCTATCATAAATAGTTTCCATTTAGGGTATTTTGTCATAATGTAATAATGGCCTTATTGGCATGGCCTTTTGACAAATCTGTCAATATTACTCATTCTCTGAGATTCCTGTTGACCACTCAAGACAATGTGATGAAAATATTGGCAATTTTTACATATTTCTTAGAAAAATATAATTATTCAAAAATAAAAAGAATAGTATTATAAAGAAAACGCTTAAAGATGGTACATACAAAAAACACTCTATAGAAAAAAAATACTATCCAAGAAGTCGAAATGGTACAACATGATGGTGCATTTATAAACTGCTTTCTTCTCTGTTTTCTTTTGAAGTCCTGGAGAAGGCATGCTTGGGAGACAGTTTATTTACCCACTTCCTCTCAGCTGCTTCTTCTAATTTTGAATTTTCTACTTCTTAGCCTCTCCAGTGAAATCTACCCAACACCAACGATAGTACCTTAAGAGTTAAATGCTCTTAGTAAATGTTTACTGTATTTTAATTTTTATTTTAAGTTCCCAGAACATGTCCAGGATATGCAGGTTTGTTACATAGGTAAACATATGCCACGGTGGTTTGGGGCACCTATGAACCCATCACCTAGGTATTAAGCCCACATGCATTAGGAAAAAACTATTTTTCCTAATGTTCTACCTCCCGCAATCCCACCCCCAACAGGCCCCAGTGTGTGTTGCTCCCATCCCTGAATCCACATATTCTCACTGTTCAGCTTCAACTTATAAATGAGAACCTGCAGTGTTTGGTTTACTATTCCTGCATTAATTTGCTGAGGATAATGGCTTCTAGCTCCATCCTGATTTGAATAGACATAACTAAGTCAGTAAGGTAAATAGAGATAAAATTGATTGTAAAACTCATTGTATAATGTTTTTGAACTAATAGAAAAGAGTTAATAAAAAATAGATTTTCCTTCACATGAGTTCTAAGAATCATATTAGTTAGAGGGGGAGGAAAAAAGCTAGCTTCTAGAATAGATAGATAAATCTGCAAAATCTGATAGGCTTAGAACAACAGAATTATTTCTTGCCCACAGAAAGTTCAAAGAGGTATTCCTCATTGTCAGGTAGACTTTGAAGGTCCCAGCCTCCTTCCATATCATGGCTCTGCCCCATGCTAGGGTTCAGAGTCCTTGTGTTTTGTCAGTGGGTAAAAAGAGCATGCTCATCATGTTCGTTTCACTCCCACTGGCTAGAAACCAGCCATGTGCTGACCACACTCAAGAGGAGAGGCTGCGATAGGTAGAATAATTGTACACCTAGAGAGGAAAGTAAATAAATGATGAACATGCTCTTCCTTGTTACATATCATAGTATCTCTGCCACTGATTAGGTCTAATATGCCTTTTCCAAAGTTCTTCGGGAATATCTGAGGATGTGTGTGTGAATACAGCACAGAAATGATATAGACTCTGTATGAGATAAATATTTCATTTTTAAATTGTCCAACAATTCCTTTCCTCAGACTTATTTTCTTGAAAAAAATGGATTTTTTGGTAATATTTTCAATCACCTCACATGAGGAAAAAGTTGCCATTGCTGTCACTAATCAAGATTTCTCAAAAATGTAATTTTAAAACAAGTCAAATGCTTTTTTTTTCTTATTTGCTTAAATACATGTTTGTTCCAGCCCCTATATCAGCCTGCCTTGTCATGATGAGCCAAATCTGCTCCAAGCCCTATACATCCATCTCTCTTTTGCCCAATACTTTGATACAAGTTCTCTTTGTTTTTCTCAAGTTAAGTCAAAATGACTTCAACTCCGGTTAGATTCTCACTTGCTGCATCATAAAGCTGTCCCCAGCATAATTTAGGAAGCATAGGATCGCTGTATTTGTAACCCAACAGATGTCTAGGAAGTTAAACTTCCCCTGGGGTATGGTGCCATGTAATTTGGAACTCTTGGAAAGTGGTCCAGTATTTATCATTTCTGCTATCACTTCATCCCAGGGGATTAGAGCAGATGCAGCAAATGCCCACCGGGTTTTCTCTTCTCTTGTTCATTCTTTATAGCCTTCCTTAACACTCAATAATTTTTACTAGCAAACTACAGTCCCTTGGCAATACAAGTCAAAATAGGACCTTGACTGTAACTAATTCTTTCTAAAAAGGTCAAAAGAAGTCATGTGTGACATATTTCCAATATGCTACACAAGACACAAAAGAAAGATGATCTTGCTTTCATTATATGGAGTCAGAATCTTACAATCCAGAAGTAACACTGCTATTATCTGCTAATAATATATTAAATGTATGTATGCCAACTTGAGCAGAGTGGCTCACACCTGTAATCCCAGCACTTCGGGAGGCTGAGGTGGGCAGACCACAAGGTCAGGAGTACAAGACCAGCCTGGACAACATGGTGAAACCCCATCTCTACTAAAAATACAAAAATGAGCCAGGCGTGGTGGCACTTGAGAGGCTGACACAGGAGAATTGCTTGTACCCGGGAGGCAGAGGTTGCAGTGAGCCAAGGCCGCGCACTGCCCTCCAGCCTGGGCGACAGAGCAGGACTGTGTGTTAAAAAAAAAAAAGTGTATGTGCTACCTCACCATTCAAAATGAGAATTCATAGTAAAAAGAGCAATGAATTTTTTTTTTAACAGGGACAACTGAATTTTTGCCATCCTTCAAAATATTAAATATCCTCTCATGTGCCCATTTAAATTGATTTGCATTGTACCAAGTGAATTGTCCAGCGTCCACCTGTAATCCAGCATCTTCTTTACTCTTAAAATCCTCTCTCACCCTGCTCTTTGCTTAAACACACACACACACACACACACCCTCTGTAATCCAAACTATACAGAACTGACATAAAATCGAGACAAAGGTACAAAAGCCAAGAACCCTCTACCGTACTTTGTGGGACATAATGTGGTAACCAACAGTGATTTGTGATGTGATTTGTACTTGTTGATTTGCCAAGATGAAACAGACTCAATTCAAAAATTAGAATCTCTGAATATAATGAGAACCTGACAACCCTTTTACTGGAACAGAAGGAAAAATTATTATCGTAGGAAAGTAAAATCAACTCTACCAGTATGAACCCTATAGAGGGGCCAACAATTCTTGGCTATGTTCTTCACTCACAAAACAAACAAGATTCATTAGAACAAGAAGAGAGATATTTCCTCTCACTGAGCAGTTGTGAGACCCGCTTTGTTTTGAAGATCTTCTTTATCCTATATACACACAGAAAATTTTCATATTCCTAGGTAATATTTCTATATAAATAATCATCTGATTCACCTATTAACTGCATAAAGTATTCAAAATTAAAACGTAAAGTGTGTATTAAACAATATATTTGTCTTGGAACTTTAATGTTTACTATATACATTTTGAATATGGGGGTAGTTTTAGGAAAGCTTCCCTTCTTAGAGAATGTTTACTTTTCATAGCACTAAAATAAGCTATGAAAGGAAAGGACCTGGGTGTCGTGGTCCTGTATCATGGCCATGGTCATTCGCGTATCACCAGGACCTAGTATAAGACCAGGCACACAGCAGGTGCACACAAATGTTGTGCCTTTCAATAATTACAAGTTTACTGTGGAGTGTGCATTGTCCTGTATTTTCACAAATGTTTCACTTGTAAGCCAGAGAAGATAATAAGTCAACCATTAGAGACTGATTTAACTCTTCTTTTATATTCTGGTGATAAGGCAGTGTACCAGTGCCAAAAGGAACAGAGTGATGCATTAAAAATTAGTGTATCAAATCCTTTCACTCTAGTTCAGCCAAGGGCCAGAAAATGAAGCACTTAATGTTTATTTCTTACGTTTCTAAACATCTTTCTGTACATAGTTCTGTATGGTCTGAAAACACAATTCACTAAGAAACATTTTTTAAAATGGATGTTTACAATTGCAGCCTGGGCTCAGCAGTACTCTGATTCTTATCAGGAGATGTCTTCTCTAATTTCTCCTGCATGGGTTCCAAATGTCAAGTCCTGTTTTCAGTCACATGAATTTGTACAGCAAAACAAGTTCAATCGTATCAGATCCCTACTTTGACCGTATCACTATACAAGGAGCTGCTTTTTCTAAGATGTGCTAAGGGAGTAAGTGGCCACCTGCTGTTCAGAGTTTTCTGTCCTTATCCTCAAAGCTACTCAGAGTATCTATGCTTCATTTTAAACATTATAAGGAGTAATACAGCTGAAAGGTAATTTCACAAAATGTCATTTTCTCTATGACAGTTGAAATATTGAATCAGTGGGAGTTTATCTGCCATACACTTTCTTAGGTTTCTGCCCGTGTCATTATATAAGGTACGGAGAACTGCAGTGTGGGAAAGGGGGTGATTTCGACATTGATATTCCAGAAAACTTCAAGTATCCTACTTACCTTCTGGGGGAAATTATACTAATGAAACGTGGTTTTCTTAGAAGTACTTGTTTTAGGTATCTACATAGATAAACCAACACCAAAAGGCTCCCTACACTGCCAGCATACTACTTGGAATTGCCAGTTCCTGTGAAGTCCACATGCCCACTCTGAATGCCAAGCCTTCCCTGGTTTCCTATCCTGCCTTTTCTTGACCAGCTGGAAACACCTGTTCATCTTCCCAGGCTCCAGCTGGAGCTTAGGAAACTCTGTTGGTCCCTTCTTGGCCCTCTAAGTCACCAGTACAATTAACTACTCTTGCCTTCATACTCACACTATGTACTCTGCACAGACATTGAAATTTGATTATTCTCTATTAGATTCTGAGATTCTTAATGAAAGTACCATATACGTACATACAAAGCAGAACACTGTCAGTATATGGCAGGTGCTCGGTAAATACTCAAGTGAGTGAATGAACAAATGAATCAAGCAAGTCAAATGAGGCACTAACTCATTCAGTTCCCCATAAGAACCTCCTGAATAGTTTACACTTAGTGTGAAAATGGAGTTGACCTTTCTTTTTTAATCTGTCAATATTTGCCCTGTCACTTAATAGCAGAAAAAAACTAACATAAAGTATATATTAATTGGTAGGACAGTCATAGCCAAGGGGACCAAAAGGAAAGCTAAAAACCCTAAGATTCAACAAAAGTCAAAATCAGAGGAGCTCTTGGGATTTAGATAATTGATAGATGCCACTGGCAGGATGAATAAGCTTCTGTTGATTTCAGACTTTGTGTCACTAAAATTCCAGGACAGCAACTGACTGGTCCAGTTTGGATCATGCGTCAACCTTCTACAATTAGACTGAGTAAATTTCCTTTTTCTTTTTCAGGGTATCTAATCATTCGAATTTGCCCAGAACACTTCAACTTTTTACACTACTTTATTGAGATATGATGGATATACAAAAATGCATGTATATTTAGTGTATGCAACTTGCCAAGTTTAGAGATAAGTATATACTCATGGAAGTATCACCACAATCCATGCCATCAACCTATCCATTACCTGCAAAAGTTTCCTCCCACTCTATTTATTATCATTTTTTTCTAAGAACAGTTAACATGAGATCTACCCTCTTAGCAAGTGTCTAAGTATCCAACACAGTATCATTAACTATGGGCACCATGCTGCACATAGACTTTAGGTTTTATTCATTTTGTGTAACTGACTTTGTACTCTAATACTTCCCCATAGAGTCCCTCTGACAGCCACCATCATCCTTTCTGTGCTTCCATGTGTTTGGTTATTTTAGTTACTTCATACTTGTCTTATCATGTAGTATTTTTCCTTTCATGCGTGTTTTATTTCATTTAGCATAATGTCCTCCACGTTCATCCATGTTGCTGCAAATGGCAGGATATTCCTATTTGTTAAGGCTGAGTAACATATCATTATGAGTATATATCATAGTTTATCAATATGTGTATCAATGGGCATTTAGGCTGCTTCTATGTCCTGACTATTGTGAATAATAACGCAGTGAACTTGGCAGTGCAGCTATCTCTTCAAGACTATAATTTCGATTTCTTTGAATATATACTCAGAAGTGGGATAGTTGGATCATATGGTGCTTCTGTTTAAAATAGTCATAAACCACATATCTGATACAGGGCTAATATCCAAAATATATAAGGAACTTTTACAACTCAAAAATAGAAACACAAATAACCCAATTAAAGAATAGGCTGAAGAACTGAAAAGACATTTCCTCAAAGAAAACATACAAAGGGGCCAATAATGTCTATGAAAATCTGCTCAACATCACTAATTATCAGGCAAATGCAAATCAGAATCATGATGTGACAACAAGTGTGGGATGATGAGGAGCAGAAAAGGGAGCCCCTGTACACCGTTGCCGGGATTGTCAATGGCTGGAGCCACTATCAAAAACAGTATAGAGGTCCTGAAAATATTATAAATGCATCAGCTTTGCTGACTGTGTCACATGCACTTTATGATGGAGGAGGAATGTTTGTTCAAGAAAACCTAGTCTGCTGTTATGAAAAAGAAGGTAGAATAGAAATTTTAGTTAAAAATAAATGCTCTACGCTAATCACCTGGGCACTGGCCCAGGTCCACTTTTACTTAAGTCTCCTATCCTTTATTCTTGTTCTTATATTATTTAATCTTTTATTCAATAAATATGTATTAAGAACCTACAATACCAGGAATCATTCAAGCCCTGAGAATATAGAAGAGGATAAATCTGACATATTCCCTGCTTTTACAGTTCTTATATTTTAATGGAAGGACATAAAAAAAATTAACAAATATATTAAACAGGCTGAGCATCCTAATAAAAAAATCTGAAATCCAAAATACTCCAAAATCTAAAATTTTTTGACCACTGACATGACAACATAAGGGAAAAATTTCTCTATCTGATCTCTTGTGATGGGATGCAGCCAAAACTTGGTTTAATGCACAGAATTATTTAAAATATTATATAAAGTTAGCTTCAGGCTATGTGTATATTTTATTTTTTAAGGTGTATATGAAACATAAACTTCATATTTAGACTTGAGTACCGTCCCAAAGATATCTCATAATGTATATGCAAATATTCCAAAATCCAAAACACCTCTAGTCTCAAGCATTTTGATTAAAGGACAGTCAACCTGCATGCCATCTAAAAATTAACGAAATAGAGAAAAATAAATCAGAAGGACAGGTAAAAAATACAAGCCTGAGGATGCATATAGTTCTATGTATATGTATATATTTTATGTTGTACGTATATATGTAATACATATTTACACATACATAATATATATGTATATATTTTATTTATATTTATGTATATATGTAATTATATGTATATGTATATATTTTATGTTGTATGTATATATTACATGCATATACGTGTACATATATACCTATATATGTATATACCTATACCTATATATACAAAAAAGATTCAAGTGATCCTCCTGCCTAAGCCTCCCAAGTAGCTGAGGCTACAGGCACCTGCCACCACACTTGCATGCTTTTTTGTATTTACCTATTTTTTTGTATATACCTATATATGTATATACCTATATATATGTATATACCTATATACATGTATATACCTATATACATATGTATACATACATACATATATATGTATGTATACATATGTATATACATATATAAATATATATATAGATATATACCTATATGTATACACGTATATACATATATGTGTATATATATACGTATGTGTATATGTGTATATATATGTATATATATATACACAACATACAATATACATTCTGTATATATACACACACATATTCTCATGTAGACAGAATATATATATATTCCTATACATAATATATATACATATTCTCATTCTCTTCAAGGAATATTATACTAATACTACTGAAACCTGAAGACAAAGAAAAAATATTGAATCATACACAGGAAAAAATGCACATTGCCTTAAAAGAGCAACAATTAGATTTACAGTTGCTTTCTTAATAGAAATGATGGAAGCCGGAATACAATGGAATTGCAGATTTAAATTCTGAAAAAAGAAAATACCTGCCTACCTAGAAATCTATGATGAACAAAAAACATTCTACAAAATATATAAAAAATAAAGAGAAACAGGTAAATGTTCATCACCAGCCATACATTAAATAAAATGCTGAAAACTAGTCTGCAAATAGAGGCAACGTGAATGCAAAATGATGCACAGAAATTTAAATAAAGAAAAATGGAAGAAGAAAACATGAGGATAAATCTAAATAATAGAAAATAATAATGGTAAATAAATAAAAATCATAGTAATGATAATGAGGGAGTTTAAGTAAATGTAAAATTTAATACCTAATCAGAAAAGAAAACAACCATTACTAAAGGAGTCCTTATATTGTACTTAAATGTTGACAGTTTATGTTTTTCATTATATTTGAATATGATTGGTATTAAGACTGTTGTTTTCAGTAATAGCCTCTAGAGTAGCCACTAAAATGATAATGAAAGAATTCATTACTAAAGAAATAATTAAGAAGATGAAATGCTTTTAAAATATTTGATTAATCCAAAAGAAAAAAATGAAAGGATAGGCAAATAAACAGAGAAAGATTTGGTAAACAAAAAATAAATCACAAATGGCACATAGATCTGAATATACAGGTGACTAAATAGGCATAATATTCCATAATATTTTAATATACAAAGACAACAAGAGAGTTAGAAACAACAAAGCCCAACCATGCTGAAAATACACTTACAAGGATATAGATTAGAAAGTAAAGGATAGAAATGTGCATCATAGAAACCTGTCAAGAAGACAGTGAGCTCTAGTAACATCAGACAGGATCGTCTTCTCACAAGAAGCCACTCTGGTGATGAAAAGGACTATTTCATAACGAACAAAGAGTAATTCTAAAAAAAATATGCAAATTATAAATTTTTATGCATATAATCATGTAGGTTTGAAATACACTAATCAAATTTAACAAATCCACAAGCATTTTTTACATACCTCCCATAGTAATTGATGGAAGAAGCACAGAAACTGTTTAGGAAATAGATGATTTGAAAAACAAAATTATCGGTAAGTATCATGCAGAAAGTATTATATCCAATAATTACAGAGTATACATTTTAAGTAAGACATTAATCCATAATGATTTATCTAGGAAGATAAAGCAAATTAGCAAAATTTCAAAGGACTGCCATAACAGACAGTGTGTTCTCAGATTCCTGTGAACTTAGAGAAGAATATTAGAAAGATAACTTAAAACATCCTAAATAATTGGAAATACAACAATGTGCATTTTCTAAAAGTTCTTGGTCAAAGAAAATTCCTAAATGGAAATGTGAAAATATTTAGAAAAAGATAATGGTAATTAGTCATATAATGGGATACAGCTGAAGAGTAAACAAGAACAGATATGCAACCTTAAGTACATGTATTACAAAGGACTAAATTACAGTGATAAAGAACAAAACAAGTGGAGGGGGAAACTAATGAAGGCCAAATTTCAATGCTACAGAAAATAAACATAGAAAAAGGCACAAAGCTAAATGTTTGTTCTTCAAAAAACTAATCATATATATAAGCGTTTAGCAAGAATGATGAAAAATGAAAATAGAAGGTACAAATAATCAGTACCAGAAATGAAAAAACAAAGATACCAGTAATATACTGCCATAAGAATATTTCTAATAAATTTAAATAAAATTGACACTTTTTAAAGAAAAGCACAAATAAACCTATTACTTTTTAAAACTAATATTTTATCTATGCATTAAAATTTATATATATTGCCTAAAACGTGTCAAATAAAAAGTTTAGATAAAAGTTTTGTCTGAGGCCAGGCACGGTGGCTTATGCCTATAATCCCAGCACTTTGGGACAACGAGGCCGGTGGATCACTGGAGATCAGGAGTTCAAGACCAACCTGGCCAACATAATGAAACTCCGTGTCTACTAAAAACACAAAAAAATTAACTGGGCATAATGGCGCGTGCCTGTAGTCCCAGCTACTTGGGAGGCTGAGGCAGGAAAATCGCTTGCACATGGGAGGTGGAGGTTGCAGTGAGCTGAGGTCACGCCACTGCACTCCAGCCTAACAGACTGAGATTCTGTCTCTAAATAAATAAATCTTCATCAAAAGGACATCATAAAGGAATTCATCTAAACTTCCAAGTAAGAAATAAAGTCAAACATTTGCAGAAACTAAAAAAATGATGGAGTAATTCCTATTTCTAATTTATGAGGCCAGAATAGCTTATTGCTACAATTTTATGAGAGCATGATAAAGGGGAATTCAAGGCCAAATTTCTCTCGTGAACACAAATACACATTTCCTCCACAAAATAATAGCAAATAAATTCTGCTGTCACATCATTCCTGGACATTTGTCAGTTTTAAGTGCAAAGCAAGGGTTAAGAATCCAAGACTACTGTTGCACACCGGAGAAACCAGCGGAGTTCTGGGCCATTTCCCAGGACTAGAAAGACACAAATGAATTCTTGAGGGACTAGAAATAAACAGGCATTCTACCCTAAACCTTCTACTATATTTTGAAGCTGCATGGGTGGGAAACTAAAACTGTAAGGAGATAGCCTCTGAGGAGCAAGCAGAATTGTCCAGTTTACCCTGTGCAAATAATTAGAGCTCAAGAAAGACCCCCTGAACATGCCAGGCATTCAGACCTAAAATGAATGTCATCACTTCTATGCCTTAGAAGACGGGGCAAGTCAGAGACGGAATATGCCCTACCAAACAATAACCCTATCTCTAGTCAATCCAGTTACCAATTTTGACTAAGTCTTTCTTCCTCGCAGAGGAGACAGCAAATCCTCCAGAGAACGTCTACATTAGTCTTCTTTATTCAATAAAAACAAGTAAGCATGCCAAGAGGAAACAGCACGAAACCAGACAAAAACAGTAATATACATAGATCCATAAGCCATCAAGATATTGAACTTAAAAGGCAGGGACTTAAAATAACTGTAATTAATATGTTTCATGGAGGAAAAGATAAAAATTTGGAAAATCTCCCAAGAGAATTAGACATTCAACAAAAATAAAAGGTGATTCTTTGAGACTATTAAATACTTAACTGGCAAACACCTAGCAACAATGATTACCAAGAAAAGCAGAGAAAACACAAATTACTAACATCAAGATTGAAAACAGAGTATCACCAAAAGTAATAGAAACATTAAATATAATGATTACAAACACCTATAATTTTGAAAATATAATTGAAATAACTAAATTCCATTAAAAATAGCATTTAAAACACACATGAAATAAAAGTATTGTTTATAATGTTGTTTTAAAAAATTTCCTAATTAAAAATATTTTTAAAAAGAAAACTCCAGACCCAGTGTCTTTACCAATAAATTTCTCTAGTAACTGAAGAAATAATACCTATCCAAACTTGTTCAGATAAAAGAGAACTTCGCAAAACTTTTTATGGTGATCATCTTGATAGCTGCAGACAAAGTACTTGATAAAGTTGAAAATCATTTATTTCATAAAATAACAAGTAATAAATGGTAAAGTGTTTAATCTTTTTTAAGATCCACAAAAATACCTACACAATGCATCATATTCAGCAATGAGTTATAGAAAGCTTTCTAGCTGAGAGTGAAGAAGGAGATTCACCATGGCTGTTACCAGTCAACATTTTCATGGGAAGTCCAGCCAATACAAGAGAATGAAATGAAAAGCCTAAGGATTAGACAAAAAAATAAAAACAAACTGCTAGTTTTCCCACGTGACATCTTTGTGTTCATGAAAATCCAAAGGAAACTAGAAACAAAGTATTAGAATTAATAAATGTGGCAAGGCTTTGGGTTATGTTAATATAAAAATTCAATGAAATTTTTATGTAACGAACTGAAAAATAAAAAATTTCAAATATTACAAAAGCATCTAAAATATATCAAATGACAAAAGTAGTACATGATCTCTACACACACAAAAACGTAAAATATAAATGAGAGAAATTTAAGACAACCTAAATAGATGGGTATACCATATTTATGTATTGTAAGAGTGTGTAAACATATTCCTTTCCTCCAAATTGATCTAGATATTCAATGCAATCTCAATACAACTCTCGACGAATATTTTTTATAAACTGAACATTTTATTCTATAATTTATACAAAAATATGAAGAGCCAAGAAAATCCAGGGTAATCTTAAAGAAGACAAACAAAAAAAATGATAAATGTTTGAGATGACAGATATGCTAAATACCCTGATCTGATTATTAATGCATTTTATATATTGAAACATCTGTGTACCTCATGAATATGTATCATTATTTGTCCATTTAAAAAAATAGAACTGTAAAAACAAAGAAAAAATAGAAAGTCAAGATGGAAGACTTACACTGCCAAATATCAAACTAATTACAAAGGTATTGTAATTAAGACTGGGTGGTATTGGCACAAAGCGGGACAAATGGATGTCAGAGGTAGAGTCAGAATTCAAAAATTAGTGCTCACAGATACGGTTTCCTGTATTTTGACAAAATTCTCAATGAAGAACGGTAGGGGAAGAATTGTATTTTCTATAAATGGTTCTGGAGCAAATACATAAACAAGGAGGAAAATAACTATGACCTTTACTTCATTTCCAGAGTGATCCTAGATCTAAATGTAAATGGTAAGGCAATCTGGAGGATCAGAATGCAAAATACACTAAAAATAAATGAAAGGACTGGTATACAGCCACGTGCCACATAATGACGTTGTGGTCAGTGACAGGCAGCATACATCACAGAGGTCCTGCAAGATTATAATGGATCTGAAAAATTCCTGCCACCTAGTGGCATTGTAATAAAGGTAAGGCTGTATTAGCACAACACATTCTTCATCTGTTTTTTTTTTTTTTTTGATGCTGGTATAAACAAACCCACTGCCCTGCCAGTTGTGTAAAAGTATAGTACATGCAATGATGCATAATACCTAATATTTGATAATGATAAATGACTATGTTACTGATTACTATACATTTTATTGAACTGTATTCCTTCCAATTATAAAAAAGTATTAGCAGTAAACAGCTTTAGGCAGGACTTCCAGGAGGCATTCCAGAAGAAGTCATTGTTGTCATAGGAGATGACATCTCCATGTGCTACTGCCCCTGCAGACCTTCCAGTGGAACAAGTTGTGGAGGTGGAAGACAGAGATATTAATGGTCCTTGTCCTGTGTGGGCCGAGGTTAATGTGTGTTTGTGTCTTACTATTTAACAACAAAGTTTAAAAAGTTTTAAAAAATTAGTAAGTAGAAAAAACTTACAGAATAAAGATATACAAAAAGTGTTTTTGTACAGCTATAGTGTTTGTTTTAAACTATTATAAAAGTAAAAAAAAAAAATAGAGTCTGTAAAGAGTTACAGTAAGCTGGCCAGGTGCACACAAGTAACCCCAGCACATTGGGAGGCTGAGGCAGGTGAATCACCTGAGGTCAGGAATTCAAGACCAGTCTGGCCAACACGGTGAAACCCCATCTCTACCTAAAAATACAAAAATTAGCTGGGTGTGGTGGCGGGCGCCTGTAATCCCAGCTACTTGGGAGGCTGAGGCAGGAGAATTCTTTTTCTGCTTCTGGGAGTAGAATACTTGAACCCAGGAGGTGGAAGTTGCAGTGAACCGAGTGTCACTGCATTCTGGCCTGGGTGACAGAGTCTCTTTATCAAAAAATAAAAAAGTTATATTAAGCTGTTTAATTATTGAAGAGATAAAAGTGTTTTTATAAATGTAGTATGGCTTAAGTACATAATGCCAATAAAGTCCGCAGCAGTGTATGGTAATGTCCAAGGAATTAACACCCACTCACCACTCACTTACTGACTCACACACAGCAATTTACAGTCCTGCAAGCACCATTCATGGGAGGTCCTATGCAAGTATACCCTTTCTTATCTTGTGTGCCATATTTTTACTGTACTTTTTCTACGTTTAGATATGCTTAGATACAAAAATATCATTGTGTTACAATTGCCTGCAGCATTCAGTACAGTAACACACTATGCATCTTTTAACCTAGGAGAAATAGGGTTATACCACACAGTCTAGGTCTATAGGAAACTACAGCATCTGTGTTTATGTAGATATACTCTATGATGTTCCCACAATGACAAAATTACCTAATGATGCATATGCCAGAAGGTAATCCTCTCATTAAGTGATGCGTAACTGTATTGGACAAGAGCAATTTTAAAACCTCTCAATCAAAAGACATCATTAAGAAAGTGAAAAGGCAAGTCATTTGCCTGCTTCTCCCTCATCCTATTCAATCTGTGACACTAAAAGAGTCAGTGCAACACAGCAACTTCCGGTGGCTTGTGGTATAGCTGTCTCCCTATCTATGTATCCCTCTAACCAACTAACCACTTACCCACCCAACCATTCATCTATCCACCTATCCAACCATGTGATCATCTACTCACCAACCCCCTAACACAACTATTCATCCAACCAGCCAACCATTCAACCATCCATTTATTCATCTCTGCATTGACCTATCCATACTTGTTGACACACACATTCTTCATCTTTCCATTCATGTGTCATTATGTATATAAACACACATGCACACACACACACAGTTGAAAAATAAACAATTATAGCCACCAAAAGGGCATGACTTTTTGCCTTAAATTGATAAATGTTTATAGGTCACTAATGTGTGTAACCTACCACATCACATAGCTGTGAAAGGAAGTGCAAGCACCATGCACCCTAAAGTGTTATCTAGAAGTCAGTGCGTTTTCTTTTCATCATGTCTTTTGAAAGGGTTTAAGATATTTAGGTCTGTGACTAAATTCAGTTTACTTTTCCCTCTGTCCATACTTGTCACAAAATAAATTTTGACCCTTGGTCACCAATGAGTTTCCTTCATATATATGAATTATCTAGGATTATAATCTTATTATCTAATTTAAGGGCAAAAAGTTCCTGGCCACACTTCTAAATGTGGAAACATTTACTTCTCTGCCCTCAAGAGACACAGGGGCCAAATATAAGCCAGGTTCAGAGAATCATGTCTGGATAATTTACTCACCCTAAGCAAGGATTGTTTTGTCTTCGCCCACTCTGTGAGGAGTTTGACATGTTGCCCTACAGACAAAGTTGTTTGAAATTTGAGAACGGCTTTGCAGTAGCTGTTCTCTCCATGTTGTCTTAGAGACAGATGTATGAAATTTGAAAAGGACTTTGGAGTAGCTGTTCTCTTCCTCTGCCTAGTCCTGGACATTCATGTGAGGAAGAGTACTACTGAGTGCCACTCCAAGCAGCAGGTTCTAGATACATTTCAATGATGCTATCATATTCTTTTCTAAACTCCTCAAGCTTGGTAAATATTAATTTAGAAGTTCTATAAAAATACAGAAATACATTACTCTTAAAACTTAATAATCACATCACAGGATTTTGAACACATTGCCTGAGACTCAGTACTAGTCATAGTATGCTGACAAAGGCAGTCATAAAAGGGTCAGCATGTTCCATTTTACTGAAAACAGTTTGTGGAATTGCATTTCTGCAAGATTATCAAGTAACAGGAAACTAAAAAGGAGACTGCTTTTGAAGATGTGTTACCACAAGCTAGTGTACTGCAAAATTTACCTGGAATGTTTTGATTCTTCTCTTAGATACAGAAAATTGAAAGGTGTTTCAGGTAGAACACTTCTCAAGATATTGGTGGAAAACAGAAACATCTAGTTTGAATAACCCTAGAGCCAAGACTTTTAAAAATAAGAGGTACTGCAAAAAGGCAATAATCTCAAATTGTCACTCTTATTCTACCATTAGCTTTTCATCTTCAGACCTGCATTTTTACATGGGTAACACAAATCCTAGCTTTCTTACAACCCCACTCATTATATTCCCTTCAGTCTAATTCTGTGTTCCCTTTGTGTAAGAAGACAAATTATCGTGAGTCTGCTGCGTTTCTGCGTAGTCTTGTGAAGTATGGAAGTGACTTCCTTGTTCCAGACTATTGATTCAGGCATGCTTCCATAGCAAACATCTTAAGAAAGCAGAGTGTTTATCTCTAAAGTAAAGGACAGGCAGGCTTACTGCCCATTATGAAAGATTTGGTTTCCCAACCTCAGGGTTCCATTATGCAAGCAAGTGACATCTGGAATTCTTGGGTCATCCCGAGGGAATCAGGGCTCAGGGAAATTGCACAAACATGGCGATGTTCTGACTACTGCTCTTGTTGTGAGTACTAACCTTTCTTTCACTGTTGATCCCAGAGGTTCACGGCTTCTACCAGAACCTGGGAAATCATGGAAAGCTAATTTGTTAGTTTGCGAGTAGGGTAAAACCTCAGACCCTTAACAGTTCTTCACACAACACAAACTCCAAAATCATCCAGGTTTGAAAGCTGAGAGTTAAAAGCTTCATAACAATTAATTGATAAGTACTGATTATATTAAAGCCAAATATTGGTAACATTTATTGAGATTTTACTAGGTATAAGTGTATTACATATATATACATGCATGCATGTATACACACATATATAGCTGTCATTATTATGTATGTATTATTGCCTCTATATACAGATCATTTGAGAAGCAGAGAAAGCAAATAATTTTCCCCAGTTTACCCAACTAGTACCTAGTGGACCCAAGATTCCAGCCCCCTGTGTTTCTCCTCTCCACCTGAGCTTTTACCCACCCTGCTATATGTATCTTTAGTTGACTTTCTTCTTTGTCCCCTTCTTTCTTTGGGCACTATCATTTCTAGGCATCTAGAGAATGAAGTATCTCATGGTCTAACTTCATAATCCCATAGTGAACTAACTCCTTAGTGCCTAGTGTAATACAGGCACACAATTTACTGATGTAATATGCTAAGTTACTAATGTAAGCAATCTGAGCTAATCACTCTAGAGATTCCTCTCTTCCCTATAAAAGGCAAAACAGAAATCAAGAGAAGAGATTCATTGTAGCTTGAAGGATTTAGGAAAACTTTCTAGAACAAATTTGAGTAAATTTGTGCCACTGAATATTGACAGTGGTATTTGTTTTTCTGTTCCTGTGTTAGTTTGCTAGGGTGAATGGCTCCCAGATTCATCCATGTCTATGCAAAGGACATGATCTCATTCTTTTTTATGGCTGCATAGTGTATACATGGTGTATATGTACCACACTTCCTTTATGCAGTCTGTCATGAATGGGCATTTGGACTGCACACCTACAACCATCTAATCTGTAACCAACCTGACAAAACAAGCAATGGGAAATGATTCCCTGTGTGATAAATGCTCCTGGGAGAACTGGCTAGCAATACATAAAAAATTCAAACGGGACCCCTTTCTTACACCTTACATCAATATAAAAATCAACTCAATGTGGATTAAGGACTTAGACATAAACCCAAAACTATAAAAACCCTAGAAGAGAACCTAGGCAATGCCATTCAGGACATAGGCACAGGTAAGTGTTTCATAATGAAGATGCCCAAAGCAATTGCAACAAAAGCAAAATTTGACAAATGGGATCTAATTAAACTAAAAACATTCTCACAACAAAACAAACTCTCTACAGAGTAAACACACAACCTACAGAATAGTTAACATAATTTTATTTCTTGCACAATGAATACTGTTATACAAGATTATTGACTATTCATGACATCTTGCTTTAATTCAAAGGTCAGTGGACTTCTCCATTAGAAATCCTATTTTCTTACTTCAACATTAGATTTGGAAATATAAAATCACGTTCCAATTTCATAAATGTATTATATTTATAAATTTATAAGCTGCATTTTGAAATTTTTTAAAAAAATAATTCTAATATAAGGGTGTCACATTTGGCAAATAAAAATATAGAATATATAGTTAAATTTGAATTTCAAATAAAAAGTATTTTGTTAGGATAAATAATATATCCCATGTGATATCTGCAGCATACTCACACTAAAAAGTAATCCACTGTCTATCTGAAATTTATTCAACTTGTGATTCTATATATTACCTGGAAACACAATTTTACTATCAAGTTAAAGAAAGTGGTGAGTTTAGAAGTCATGAAAGTTCAGACTGATGTCAGCTTGTCTTTTAGTATAGAAATAGATTTACAGATATATACATATGAATATAAATTCTGTGTGAATTCTTCATTATCCCAGAATATTACAACATCCCCACATAGTCTTTCTTTTTGATTAATAAAGAATAGTGATACTGAAATTTTATGCAGTTTAAATCATGACCACACTTTCTTGACCTATAGTTATTATGTATTCTGGGAAGCTGTGCCATAGTACCTAATTATTATCATAAAGGTTATTTCTTTATGTGAATATTCAACATTGAATAGTAACCCTGAATAATTTCAGAACAATTTCTTCAAAATAAATTCTCCTTTTATACAGCCTGAACTTCTCTCTTTTTGGACCAAGTCATTAACCAAGTGTTTAATAAAGTAACCCATGTATTTTTAACAATTAAATTTTAATTTAATGATGAAAACATTATGCTTTACTTAGGCCCCTAATCACAAACAAAGTGAAACAAAGAGCTTATTGGCTTTAAGCCCTGCAGACATCTCTGAACTCAGGAGGCATATAATGTTCCCCTGGAGTAGATTGAGTTCCTTCTCTTCCTAGTTTTAAGCACATTTTTTGAAGTCAAAGACTAGGTCACTAAAGATATGCAGTAAGAGAGTCCCCAAGAATTGATCCAGTAAAGTACCAGACACGGATAAAATTTATACGACTTCTGATAAGCAAACAGAAAAAGAAAGGCCTAACAAAGATTTTAAAACAAAAAAGGGAAGAAGAACACAGTAAAATCTTTTCAAAATAAACATATTTAAATTTAAAACTTTATTTAAAATTTTAAAACTTTTTAAAATAAAGATTTTAAAACAAAAGAAAAAAGAGAAGGAGAACACAATACAAAAGAAGGAAGAACACACAATTCACTATAGAAAGACATTTTATAATCCCAATAGAAAACATGTCTTTTAAAAAATTGTGTATTAAATACTGGATTATAAGGTTATAGACAGATACTAAAAATACATGGCCAAGAGGGACACAAATATCTAAGGAGAGTCAGATTAAACAAGGAATACTTTGTAGCTAACAGAAGCAAAAGTTTAATTATAGAAAAATAATGTGCACTAGAACCAGTTGAACAGAACCGAAACTGTAGAAAACACTTAATAAAATAGATAAAAAGCTCAAGAAAGTATCCCATGTTCATGAATAAGAAAGCCAAAGAGTTAAACATGAAAGAAGATATAAAATAGGTATAATGAACTTGAAATTGCATGTAATTTGTGTTCCTTGAAAAGACACAGAGTGACAGAAAGAGAAACAAGAATAAATGCATAATAGGAAAAAGCAAGGATAAATGCATAATAGGAAACAAGAAATTCTCGGGTAGAAGGTCTGAATCTGCTAGTTGAGGAGCATTCTGGATAGCAGTAAAATTTCCTTTTAAAGAAAATTGAATATGTAGACCCCAGAAGGAAATAAATATTAAATTAGAAAAATTAGATCAATGATACAAAGAAAAATTATACTGAATGCAGATTTCTTCTATCACATAATTTTTCAGAGTTAAAAACAGAAAAGCATATCATTTAATATTCTATATTCAGTAATTTCTTCAACAAATATTATTAAAGACCACTTTTATACCAAACATTGGACTAGGTGCACTATACCTTTAGGTCTTCATTTATGTTTGGAGACAATAAAAGGGTGTATCAGTCTGTTCTCATACTGCAATGAAGACATGCCTGAGACTGGGTGATTCACATAGAATAAGAGGTTTAATGGGTTCACAGTTCCACGTGGCTAGGGGTGCCTCACAATCACGGTAGAAGTCCAGGGAGAAGCCAAGTCACATCTTACATGGCGGTAGGGAAGAGAGAGCTTGTGCAGGGAAACTGCTTTTTATAAACCCTCAGATTTCATGAGACTTATTATCATGAGAACAGTATGAGAAATATCCACCCCCATGAATCAACTACCTCCCACGAGGTCCTTCCCATGACAAGTGGACATTGTGGGAACTACAATTCAAGATGAGATTTGGGTGGGGACACAGCCAAACCATATCAAAAGGTGTAGAAAGTAGATCTCCTACAGCCCTTTATGGGGGAATATCTACAGAATACTCCCAGATAAATCACACCGAGGAACCCCAAAGAAGATAAATTGCAAAAGTGTTATCACTAGAAAATAACCACATGTATCTGTTACACTCTGTTCTCTGGGTAAACACTGTGGCCTTAGAGAGCTGACCTTCTTTTCCATGGCTAATAGGAAAAGCTAGATGCATTAGCCCAGGATACTTTCCTAAGACTGGAAATGGGAAGGTACTGAAGAGAAATGATTCTGTTTTCCTTGAATGGTAGGAGGCACTTTGCCAAGAAATGGAAGGCAGATGCCTTGGTGCTGTATTACAATTGCTTAATATCGGATCTGACACAGAGTTCCGGAAAACAAAATTGGGTTCTCTGCTCCCAGAGGGTAGCACTCTTCTCCTAGATTATCCAATATCCAGGGTCCCAAGGAGAAGCCCTGGCCTCCTGGAACACAGTTTCCTTTTGTATTTTCCTGTCATGTCTTCCCTTTCTCCCTTTCTCCAGCCCCATCCTCCAAAAACTTCCCATGGACCAGGGTGCCTCACAGTAAGATTGTGCTGCTATAGGACTCTCTCTAGAGGGAACTTTGCAGGCTCACTATACAGGCAGCCCCACTGCAGATCCTAGACACAGCCACACTTGCCTGTCAGAACTTCAAACCAGACACCACCCTCAATGGTACTGGCTAAGTTTTGCCATTGAGCCAAAGTGTAGGACTGATGAGTAGCACACAATCCCACTTAAACTATTTTTATCTGAATAATTCGTATAGTTATAAACCAGAATGTAAACATAATTTTATATGTTGACATATAAGATATATAATCTAAAATAAAAATATTCATCTAACTTTTCAGATCAATAACAGCTAGTACTGGTTTAAAATAAGTATGTGTAAAAATTGCCCTGAATTTCATGCAGTTGTCAATATAGTTTATTGCTGATACTGATTGTTTAAAAAAAAATTGCCTTGAGTCTTTTTAAAATAGGTAAACTTTAGGTAATATAAAACAGTGTATTACAATTTGCAATTGCAAAAACATTGAACCAACCCAAATGCTCATCAACAAATTAGTGAACAAAACGTAGACATACACCATGAAATACTACCCAGCCATAAAATGCTATGAAATAATGGCCTTTGCAGCAACTTGGTTGGAGCAAGAAGCCATTATTCTAATTGGAGTAACTCAGGAATGAAAAACCAAATACTTTATGTTCTTCCTTATACCAGAGAGCTAAGCTATAAGGATGCAAAGGCATAAGCAGCATATAATGGACTCTGGAGACTCTGGGGTAAGGGTGGGAGGTGGGTGAAGGATAAAAGACTATATATTGGGTACAGTATACACGGCTCAGGTGACAGATTCACCAAAATCTCAGAAATCACTGCTAAAAAACTCATCCGTGTAATCCAAAACCACTTGCTTGGTTATATAGCCCCAAAAATGATTGAAAATAAAAATAAACAAAAACAGTGTATTCAACTGCTTGGGCTGCCATAACAAAATATCACAGACTCGGTGGCTTAAACCACAGACATGTATTTTCCTCGTAGCTATGAAGGCTGCAAGTTTAAGACTGGAGTGCTGACTAGCTCGGTTTTTGATGAGGGCTCTCATTCGGTTTCCAGACGGTTGCTTTCTTGCCTTCTTGATATGTCATCATGACCTCTTTCAGAGCATCTGAGTGAGCTGGAAAGGGAGGGAGGTAAAGCGAGAAAGGAGCAGAGAAGGGGATGAAAAGGGATACGGTGGGGGGGAGTGAACACAAAAGAGCTCTGGCTTCTCTTCTCACAAGAACACTAATCCCACCAGACCAGAACTCCACCAGTATGGCTTCACTGAAGCTTAACGGCTTCCTTATTCCAAATACAGCCACACTGGGGTGAGGGCTTCAGTATACTAATTTTGGAGTGACACAAACTGTCAGTCCATAAGAAACAGCATATATAATTTCTATATTACAGATAGAGGAAAGGAGTGGTGAGGAAGCTCATTCATGATAAAAGGAATAAAGACTAAGAAGGCATTAAAAGATGACAGAAGAGAGAGAGACTCAGTTTAGACCGTGGGCAAAACAGGAAAAGCTTCCTTTTCAAAGGCAAGACTCTCAGACTGGATTATTTAATTTCCAAAATAAGCTAGCAACAATGCCAAAACAAAGCCACTGACAAACATTAAAATTAAACATTCATAAGCTATGTCAAGAAATGATAACCAAAAGACAAGGATTACAGCATAAAAAATAATAAAAGTCAAAGTAAAGTTAAAACGAGTGATTTATAACAGTTCATTATGAATATATAACAGAAAAACATCCCTTCAAAAATGCATATCATAGAAATACACAGTGCACAAACAGATTTTAAAGAAAAGAGAGAAATTGATAGGCATGAAAGGGAACCTTGTGCACTCTCTCTCATTTGCATTTTAAACAAGCAAAATATAGAAAATCTATGCTGAATGCATTTTAATAGAATGTCTACCACATGAACAGAATAATTGTTACTTGCAACATTCAAGAGAAACAAATGAAAATGTGTATGAATTAATAAGAGAGCTCAGTAGGATATATGGATTACAAAATAATTTACAAAAATCAACTGCTTCCCTAAATAATTAGGAAATCATGATGATAAATATTCTATTCCAAAAACACTACTAACAAATGTTGCCAAGAAAATAACTTTAAAATAGATGTGTGTAACGACCTGAAGAAATCTACAGATCCATATAGAATGTCCTAGGAAATGCCTGAAACAAATGGAAAATTCTTAGCAAGAAATTAGTATGACAAAACTGTCAAGTTTATCAAATTTATAAATTAAATGTCATTCTTTTTTGGAATTTTCTTAGCTTTCTAGAGCTGCCATAAGGAAGTGCCATAGTCTGGGAGGCTTAAACAGCAGACTATTTTCTTACAGTTCTAGGGGCTGGAAGTCCAAGACCATGGCATCAGCAGGGTTGGTTCCTCCGGAGGCCTCTTTCCTTGGCTTGCAGGCAGCCACCTTCTTGCTGTATCTTCACGTGGTGTTTCTTCTGTGCTCTTGCACCTCTGGTGTCTCTGTTTTGTGTGTCCTCATTTTTTTTTTACAAGGATACCAGTCCAGTTAGGTTAGGGCCCACCCTCAAAGCCTCATGTTAACTTCATCTCCTCTTTAAAGGGCCCATCTCCAAATTGTCACATACTGAGACTGGGATTTCAACATATGAATTTTGTAGGGAAGAAGGGAGGACAAAAATCAGCTATTAACAAGAATGTATCTGGGACCTCGTAAATTATTACCAATCGTGTTTCATCACCTGCCTTGTTCACAGATGATTTGGATTCCGCTTCAGTGAGTTAAGGGCAGAAATGATGTGCTCCATTTCAGGCCTGACCATGAAACTTTTTTTTTTTTTTAAGACAGAGTCTGTTTATCACCCAGGCTGGAGTGCAACAGTGGCACAATCTCAGCTCACTGCAACCTCTGGCTCCTGGGTTCAATCAATCTTCCTGACTTAGCTTAGCTGGGATTACAGGCATGGACCACCCCACCCAGCTGATTTTTGTATTTTTAATAGAGATGAGGTTTCACCATATTGGCCAGGCTGGTCTCGAACTCTTGACCTAAAGTCATCTGCCCACCTCAGGCTCCTCAAGTGCTGGGATTACAGGCGTGAGCCATGGCACCTGGCCCATAAAACACTCTCAGCCATCCCAGTTTTTCCCACTTTCACAGAGACTTTCAAGAATTTGTATTTACATGGCAGCACATATAAAGAAAACGGTGCCTGGATTTCTGAGTTACCCTGGAAGGAATGCACACACACACACTCTTCTTGCATTAGGTTGTAATAGAAGCAACAACTATTTTTGTTCTGTCATTAATTTTTTTTCTTTTGCACTGCAGCAAGCGTATGTTAGACTAACAGAACATACACAGATACACACAATACCACGTTATGAAACATTCCCCATTCAAGAATTTAAAAACTTCCTAATTTGTAGTTATGCTTTCCATTAAGCATTTAAATATTTCATTAAAAAGGGATGGTCATCTAACAGTAGTGGAAATAGTAAACTCAATCAACATCAGTTTCTTTGGAAAAAACCTCCTTTACTTTATAATCAAAGTTGTCACAGAAGAAATAGTCCTTTGAGGAACTTTGAGTATGGTGTACTCTACAGAATCTCCAAAGATGAAAGTCAAAGGACTCAGCCTACATACAGAACAAAGCCCTTGAAGAAGGCCCAAGGAATGAAGTAATATCAAAATAAATTAGTACCTAATATGCAGCAGCTACATGTCCACAAGCATAAATATCTATTGACAAGAAAATCATGACCAGGCACTAAATCATTACCTTGTAAAACTCTAGGCCACTCAAGTTAGGGAAAATGTTTAATACTCTTACAGTGGACAGATTGAAGAGTCCATTATTCTGCCAGCTTCTGCTGTAATCCAACCTAAAATGATCCTCCACTTGAGAAGCTAGGGGCTTTAAACCTTTCTCACTACTTTCAAAAGTAGACGTCAAAGGGAAGAGTCATCAGAGCAGATACACAGTCACATAGCAAAGCCATTGCACCTCTCTGAACAGGAAGCTCTCTCCCAGAAACAACTGTGAGAGAATTTACAGTGCCCTTTGATGAGAAGCACCTCTTTTCATTAGTTTTGATGACAATTATAATTAAAATTTAGCCCTTGACTACATGCATACAGAAAGACTGGGACATCTTTGAAAGAAGTGATGAAACCCTTATCAAAAGCCCAAAACCCTTACAAAACAGATTGGAACAAGGAAAAAACAGTGCAGTAGGTGAAGAAAGAGCCAAAACTATGAATTAAAAAATGAAAATGAAACTTTGCATATGAGGTACTCTATAGAATCTACTGGATCTTGCTAAAAATAGGAGCATTTAGCACAGCTAAAAAAATGTTTATGATTGCATTAAGAAGGCTGTGATAGGCTGGGCTCAGTGGCTCACGCCTGTAATCCCAGCACTTTGGGAAACTGAGACAGGTGGATCACCTGAGATCAGGAGTTTGAGACCAGCCTGGCCAGCATGGTAAAACCCAATTGCTACTAAAAATACAAAAAAGTAGCCAGGCCTGGTGGCAGGCACCTGTAATCCTAGCTATTTGGGAGGCTGAGGCTGAAGAATCACTTGAATCCAGGAGGTGGAGCTTGCAGTGAGCTAAGATTGCGCCACCGTACTCTAGCCTGGAAGGCACAGCGAGACTCTGTCTCAAAGGAAAAAAAGAAGCCTGTCACAGAAATGATGTTCTACATAAATGCATATACACACACGTGCACACACACCAACCCCACAGCTAACTATATTCTAAAGAGGTGGGGCTTCATCCCATTAGCATAGGTTCAATTATTCTCAATGTTTCTTTTCCAAACATGTCACACCTGAGGAATGTCTTAGCTCACGGCAGCACAGGCTGCTTTCACAACTCCACACCTATTTGAAATCTCAGCAGCTAGAAAGTATTAAAAAGATATCATTCTAGCCCTGCCTATCCAAAAGATGAATATTATGCTATCTGAAATTACCATATAGATATAAGCTGCAAGTTGTTTTCACAATGTTTTGGCATTTATGGGGAAAAGGTCTATGCCCTTGTTGTCCTTTAAAACTTCATCATGTAATATGGGACCAAGATGCCTGAAATAAATAATACTGGAAACAGCCAATAGACTCCAGATCATTCATGCTAGCAAAAAAAAAAAGTTTTTTAAAAATTTCAGTGTGAATTTTTTTTAAAAAATTCAAATGTGCTTTTAATATTGAGGCATGATATTCTTACCTTGTTTTATGTCATTTCCATCATTCTGGACAAAAATTTAATTTCAACTTACCAAAGTCAGGATTTGAAAAACACTCTGTGCCAGGCACAGTGGCTCATGCCTGTAATCTCAGCATTTTGGGAGGCAGAGGCAGGTGGATCATGAGGTCAGGAGTTCGAGACCAGCCTGGCCAACATAGTGAAACCCCATCTCTACTAAAATACAAAAAAAAAAAAAAAAGCCAGGTGTGGTAGCAGGTGCCAATAATCACAGCTACTTGGGAGACCAAGTCAAAGGAATCATTTGAACCTGGGAGGCAGAGGTTGCAGGGAGCAGAGATCACGCTACTGCACTTCAGCCAGGGTGACAATGGAAGACTCTGTCTTAAAAAAAAAAAAAAAAAAAAAGCAAACAAAAAACTAAAACAGCCTGTGCATGCCAGGAGGCAGATGGGTCTGGCATAGCTAAAGAATCAGCAGGCAGAGCCCTCAGGCCATGGGTAGAGAAGAAGCTTGATAGCTGGGGAAGGGCTCTGATGTTTGCTGTGACAAGGGCTGTTATTCTGAATGTTCCCAGGTCAAACCCATGGCCTCATGCTGAAAACCTATTCAGAGAAAACTGAAACAAAGAGTAATTAGGAAAAAAATCAGAACAATCATGTCTCTACACTCTCAGAAAAAAGCTGAATGTGCAATACAACATTGGCCCTATGTAAACAAGTAAAAATTAAAAGTTGCTGGAATCTCTGTAACACTTTAAGTCTCCCAAGAAATGTGACTATGGTCTGAGTTGTGTAGCATATTGTGGTAACTTCTGCTTTTTAGATTACAGCTGAACTCTTCATCATCGTTCTTGTTCTGTCCCGAAGAGCTTGTATCACAGGGGTACACCACCATGTCCAGCCATATTTTGTATTTTTTATAGAGACGGGGTCTCACTACGTTGTCCAGATTAGACTCAAACTTGGCCTCAAGTGATCCTTTCACCTCAGCCTCCCAAAGTGCTGGTATTACAGGCATGCATCACCACATCCAACCTCAACACATGTTTTTACAAGGTAATCCTTATAAACATTTGCATTAGTCCATTCTCATGCTACTATTAAATACTACCAGAGACTGAATAATTTATAAAGGAAAGATGCCTAATTGACTCACAGTTTCCCATGGCCAGGGAAGCCTCAGGAAACTTACAATCATGGTAGAAGGGGAAGAAAACACATTTTTTTTTTCCATATGATGGCAGGAAGGAGGACTGCCAAGCAAGGGGGGAAAGCCCTTTATAAAACCACCAGATCTTGTGAGGCCTCACTCCCTCTCACAAGAATAGCATGAGGGAAACAGCCCCATGATTAAATGACTTCCCACTAGGTCCCTCCCACAACATGTGGGGATTATAGGAACTACAATTCATGATGAAATTTGGGTGGGGACACAGCCAAACTATATCAAAAGGTGAGAAAGGACTGCCAAATTATTTAAAAGAAAAGTTGTAACAATGAACTACACTTAATTTACAAGCTTTGCCTCAAATGTTATCGTCCCCATCCCTATTCCCTGCTAAGATATGCCCTTCCTGTGATATAAGAAACCAGGCAATGGCAGGCCAGATGCCTCTGTCAAGTGGGACTGCTCAGGGCACCCCAGGACCACTCAAGTTCATTGGCCAAAGCAAGTCACGATGCTAATTGCAGTCAATGAGAGCAGAAAATTATATGTCCCTTAAACAAAAAGGGGGTTTGAAAACAATAATGAAATCTATCCCAATTATCACACAATCTATAAAATCTACACAATGCAGATAATAAAACCTGTTCCTTACGAGATAGTAAAGCAATACCTAAAATAAACAATGTGACCCTGCCAATCAATAAACAGATCAATGAAACATGCCAGAAAAACGCAAAAATAGATGTGTGTACATAGAGACTCTTAGGAATAATAAAGATGACATTTTTAAAACACTGGGGCAAATTGTAATGTTAGGGTAATGAGACAGACATGTTGGAAAAACTGAATATTGACTGCACTACTGACATCTAAGAAATATCTGTTGGGACAGATCTTTAAACTTGGGAAATGAGATTAAGATATTAAAAGAAACAATTTTTTTAAGTAATCAAGAAGCAAGCAGGAAGTCAGAAGCAAGACAACCTTTCTGAGTAGGCACAAAATCCAAATGTCATAAAAGTAAAGACTAACAAATCTGACTACAAAAATAAATACATAATTTCTACATAGCTAATAAAAATAACTCAAGGTGAAAAGAAACAAATTGGGAAAAGTGTTTTCCAAATTGCCATATTAGAAAGGTTAGTCAAATATATAAAGATCTAAGAATCAGTAAGAAATAATTCAAACGAGATTTAAAAAATAAAGTTGAACAGGTATTTTACAGAGAAGGAAATATGAATTATTCTCAAATAAAATATAATTCTCAACAATAACAGAAATGCACAGTAATAATTTCAATGAGGCATGTTTCATCTTTCACAATGAGGAATCTCAAACTTATGGCAACATTTTGTAATGACAGAAGTGTGAGTTAATCAGACTCTCAGGTATAGCTGGAGGGAGTTTAAGTTACATGTCTGTAGAGTTTTGGGAGTTATCTATCAACATTTAAAATTCAAAATATTCTTCCACCAAAAATTCTACTTTCAGGTATAGTTTACACATATACTTACACATATATGAAATAATGCATGCACAAAGATAGAAACTACATTCCTTCTACCACCATTTAAATTCAAAGAACAGAATTAACTTGTAATTCTTGTTAATGGCATGCTTCTATCACTCATCCATAAATGGCCCTTTTATTTAATTAGCTCTGCCTCACAATGTAGTAAGTACTTTCAAGTACACCACCTGCATTAAATGCTACAACAATGAAGATAACGTATTCCAACTACTTTCCATCTTCTCTCCTTCCCCCACCCAGTTTAATCACCATCTTGAAGCTACATCCATAATATTCTTTCTTACTGTTATATGAAGCTTAATTGCATCCATATATATTCCCAAAAAGTACAAGTCTATACATCTTTTTTAACTTGGTTAGGACTTTTCTAAAAATCTGTTTAATCTTATAGAATTTACTTTTTCATGTAATATGTTTAGCTAAAACCATCCACATTGTCCTGCACCACTTGTATTTCAATTATTTGAGGTTCCATTGTGAAATCTGCCAGTTTATTTATGCATTCTCCCATGATTGGGCAGGTGGGTTATTTCCTGGTCTCTACTTTTGTGAATAGCATTCACATGTGTGAACATTTTCACTCATGTCTCCTGAACATGCACACGACTTTTTTTTTGGATATAACCAGGAAAGCAATTGCTAGATCATTAGATAAATATTGAGGTTTAAGAAATAGCCAATCTGCTTGCCAAAGATGTGCCATTTGAGATCACCAGAAATGTCTATGAGTCTGTGGGTCTAGCATCTACTATAAAACTTGACAGTGTCTGATACGGTTTGGCTGTGTCCCTACCCAAATCTCATCTTGAACTGTAGTTCCCATAATCCCCACCTGTCATGGGAGGGACCCAGTGGGAGGTAATTGAATCATGGGGACAACTACCTCCATGCTGTTCTCATGGCAGTGACTTCTCATGAGATGTGATAGTTTTACAAGGGGCCTTTCCCCTTTTGCTTGGCACTTCTTCCTGCCACCGTGTGAAGGACGTATTTGCTTCCCCTTCTGCCATAATTGTAAGTTTCCTCAGGCCTCCTCAGCCATGCTAAACTGTGAGTCAATTAAATCTCTTTCCTTTATAAATTCCCCTATCTCAGGTATGTCTGTATTAGCTGTGTGAGAACAGACTATTACAGTGTCAAATTTTTAACTGCTGCAACTCAAAATCATATACAACTGTCTCACTGAAGTGTCAAAGTGGATTTTTCTCATCACTAATGATGTGAACAATCTCTTTTTATGTTCTCTTGGCAAAATATGTTTCCTGTTCTATCAAATGCCTGCTTACTTTTGGCAACTATTTTCCAATGAGTTGCTTTCCTCATTGTTTTGTGTATGTTCCACGAACACATTTTGTAAATGTTCTACGTATACACTGATACTAAGTTGTGTGTTTGTTAAAGTCTACTGAATCATTTCACTTCCTTTAATACATCTGTTGGGATACAAGAGATATAAATTTTAATAGTTATATTTAGCTATTTTTCTCATTCATAAACAAAGTTTTTTGCATGCTATTTAAGACAACTTTCTTTACTCCAAGGTACAAGATATTTAGTTATACTTTCTCTCTTAAAAAGTAGTTACATTTTGTTGTTCATGTAATTATTTAATGCTGCTGCAGTTAAGTGGAGGGAATTGTATGAGATAATCGCCCAATTCATTTTCTTCATGACAGCTGTTTTTCCAGTCCCGTATATCCTGCCATCTCTCCTGCTTGTTCTGACATATTGCACACACGGATCTTCTATGAGAAACTCTATTCCACTGATCAATTGAGTAACCCTGAGCCAATATCACATTTTCATAATTACACTAATTTTATAATAATGTCTATTAGGGCCAGTTTGTTTTCTACCTTTTTCCTTCAGAAGTGCCCTGCCCATTCTTGGCCATTTCTTTTTCCTATAAATTTGGAATTACATCACTCAGTTCTGTGAAAAATCCCATCAAGAATTTGATTGGATTTGTACTACATTCATACAACAACTTGGGGAGAATTGAAATCTTTACCACACTTTGACTTATTACAGGGTCATGTAACAAAAAATTAGTATCAACTGTCTGTAAATAAATACTACAAATACATATATATGTAACTTTAGATATCTTCCTAACATTTTACTGCTTTCCTTGAAGGTCTTACACATCAACTGTTTAGTTTTATTTCCATATACATAATATCCTTTGATGTTATTATAAACAGTCTCTCCTTGATTTGATAATCTAAATGTTTGCTGCACTTAAAACAAATTTTCCAAAAACTTTGAAGGATTTTTCTATACAAATAACCAGAAGGGGGAACCTGTGAGAAGCGGCTGTAACGCTGGCAGAGGCAATTTCTTCAGAGAAGAGAATCCTAGGAAGGGACTGAGCTGTTAGCTGTTACCAGGTGAACCTCCCTGAAGCTGGGGTTATAAGTTCCTTCGTCCCAAAAGTGGGTGGGGACTTGGGGTATCTGGGAGGTCCGTCTTAACTTATCAACTACCATCTGACAAAGATAGTAGTCTGAGGTTACAAAATAATAAGCAATACTGCATTCCAGGAGTAATTTCATATACTCCTTCTCTCCAACAGTTTTCTGTCATTATCTCCTTGCATTAGTGTTGTACATTTATAATTGATTAACCAATATTTATATATTAATAACTAAGCTCAAAATTAACATTAAGATTCACCATGTATTGCAGATTCTATTGGTTTTGACGAAGGAAGAATAACCATTTACCATCACAGTATTACAGAGTTTAGGTAGTTTCATTGCCCTAAAAACCCTCTTTTCCCAGTTTAGTCCTTTCTCCTCTCAAGCCCCAGGCAAAGACTGACCTCATCATCTCAACAGTTTTGTGGTTTTTTTCAGAATGTCACATAGTTGAAATCATGCAATTTTTTGCCTTTTCAGAATGACTCTTTCACCTAAGTAATATTCATTTAAGGTTCTTCCATGTCTTTTAATGACTCAATAACTCATTTACATTTCTTGCTGAGTAATATTTTGTTATATGGATATATATTCACAAGTGGCCTAGACATTCTTGACCATTCTTTCAGCCATCCCAATTTCAAAATCATCTTGTTAAAGTTCCATGAAAAAATCCTCAGAGATGTTTATGGATTTCCATTGTAGCTATGAATCAACTTGGAAAAAATTGAAGACCATCTTGGTTGTCTCCCATTTTGAGAGGATTATGAATAAAGCTGCTAAAATGTTTTTGTGCAGGTTTTTTTTTTGTAGATGTAAGTTGACAGCTCATTGGAGTAAATACTTGGGAGCATGGTTGTCTCTTTGGGTCCTGTACGCAGCCTACATGACACTTGGAAGTGCCACTATGAGCCATTTACTGGGTAACTGGTAACCAAGAGAGATTTTCAGAAGGTCCAGACTTTCGGGCAAGCCACGTGGCCACATAGTCCTGTGAATCAGTGATCAGAATGATCTCTGCAGTCTCTGGAAAATCCCTGCTGGAAAATGGTCACTCAGACCCCAGATCATCAGACTATGGGACACCAGGTGACCATGTATTTGGGGCTGTCCATTAGAAGGTTGGCATTGCCAGTGCCAGTGGGTTGTTGGTTCTTGCAGGCTGACTAGCAATCCGCTGTCAAATAAAGATGGCACATTTCAGACAGAGTCTGTGTAAGTCCAGAAGGTATGAATAAATTAAATACATATGACCACATCCCTCATCATCCACCTTTACTGCACTGACATCTTCCTCAACTCATATGATCCAGGGGCTTTTTGTGACCAGTTGATGAAAAAGGAAAGAATGTGTGCCGAATTGAGAGATGGGTCGCATTGTGGTTACCAGAAAATGAGAAGGCGTTGCAGGAGGGACAGATTGGGAAGAGGTCTGAAGGGCAGCAGTGGAAGAAAATCCTCAGTGGGAGAGCTGGGTGCTGTGCAATTGAATCTCCCCTTCCCGTGGAGAGAGAACTCTCCATTGGCACATGATCCAGGGCAAAGGTTATTGGCTTGACTTGTTGGTCAGGAACAGGGTAGGAAACCAATAGGAAGACGGAAGACAAGGACATCTGGGAAGAGGTTACTGAAACTGGAATGGGCACACAGTGGGTGGATCTGCATCTCCTGTCCAAGGTCACCTCCAGGCTTTCCGAACAAAGACTGAACAGCTACGTGGGAGGATGAATTCTCTTGCAAGTGTTGGTCTCTCTTCTTCACCCTCACTGTTCTGGGGCAAAAAGCCCATGAACTTAAGTCACTATTAGTGGCAGATACAGAGGCTATCTATGAGCCCCAAAAATGGGCTCCTTTTCACAAAGGCTGGTACAGTAACTAGCACTGCCACATTTCTTATCCAGCAGCAGCAAAAGTAGACACTGAATCTTAAAAGTGCCACTATCCTGAGGCTCCCATGTAACACAGGATGCTGGCAGGTAGGTATTTCCATGCTGTCTTTGCCCCAGGGAATGTAGTGAAGTTACTCTAACTGGAATCAATCTGTGTAGTGTGATGGGTCCCCCACCAGGTTACTAAAGGGTGTATATCCACTGCTGGAAACTTAAAGGCCAGATCATGGACAAAGACCATGGGACCCAGCCAAGGAGCAGATGATCCTGAGAACTCAAATATCCCAGAGAGTATCTGAAAACCTACCAGCGAACACAGTCCCCTCCCTCCCTCTCACTCTTTCTCT
>CAUYQU010014762.1:0-21005 GCA_963574635.1 Cheracebus regulus | reverse complement strand
TGGATGCATAGTTTGCAAATATTTTCTCCCTTCCTGTAGGTTGTCTGTTTACTCTGTTTATAGTTCATTTTGCTGTGCAGAGGCTCTTTAGTTTAATTAGGTCCCATTTGTCAATTTTTGTTTTTGTTGCAATTGCTTTTGAGGACTTAGCCAAAAATTCTTTGCCAGGGCTGATGTTGAGAAGAGTGTTTTCTAGATTTTCCCCTGGGATCTTTAGAGTTTGTGGTGTTACATTTAAATCTTTAATACAACTTAGATTTATTTTTGTATAGGGTAAAATGTAAGGGTCCAGTTTCATTCTTCTGCATATGGCTAGCCAATTATCTCAACACCATTTATTGAATAAAGAGTCCTTTCTCCATTGCTGTTTTTTGTCAGCTTTGAGGAAGGCCAGATGGTTGTAGGTGCATGGCTTTATTTCTGAATTTTCTGTTCTTTTCCATCAGTTTCTGTATCTGTTTCTGAATAAGTACCATCCTGTTTTGTTTACTGTAGCCTTCTAGTATATGGCTTGAATTTAGATAGTAGATGCCTCTGGCTTTGTTATTTTAGATTAGGATTGTCTTGGCTATTCAGGCTCTTTTTTGGTTCATATGAATTTTAGAACAATTTTTCTAATTCTGTGAAGAGTGACATTGATAGTTTGAGGAATAGTGTTGAATCTGTAAATTCCTCTGGACAGTATGGCCATTTTAATGATACTGATTCTTACTATGCACAAGTGTGAAATGTTTCTCCATTTATTTGTGTCATCTCTTTTTTCTTTCAGCAGTGTTTTCTAGTTCTCCTTTTAGAGATTCTTTACCTCCTTGTTTAACTGTATTCCCAGGTACTTCATTTTTGTGGCTATTTTAAATGGCATTGTGTTCTTGACTTGGTTCTCATCCTGGACATTATTGGTGTATAGAAATTCTACTGATTTTTGTACATGGGTTTTTGTATCCTGAAACCTTGTTAAAATTTTTTATCATTCTAGTAGCATTTTGGCTGAGACTAGAGTTTTGTAAATATAGACTCCTCAGCAAAGAGAGTTTGACTTCTTTTTTTCTTATTTGGATGCCTTTTATTTCTTTCCCCTGCCTGATTACTCTGGCTGGGACTTCAAGTACTATGTTGAGTAGGCATGGTGAGAGTAGGCATCCTTGCCTTGTTCCAGTTCTCAAGAGTATTGCTACTAGCTTTTGCCCATTCAGTATGATGTTGGCTGTGGGTTTGTCATAGACGGCTGTTATTATTTTGAAGTATGTTCCTTTGATGCCTAGTCTGTTGAGGATTTTTATCATGAAGGAATTCTGGATTTTACTGAAAGCTTTTTTTGCATCTACTGAAGTAATCATATCATTTTTGAACCAGCCTTGCATCTGAGGAATAAAGCCTACTTGTTCTTGGCAGATTAACTTTTGATGTGCTATTGGATTCAGTTTGCTGCTATTTTGTTGAGGATTTTTATGTCTATGTTCATTAGGGATATTGGCCTGAAGTTTTATTTTCTTGTGTCTCTGCCAGATTTTGGTATTAGGCTGATGCAGTCTTCATAGAATGAGTTAGGGAGGGGGTCCCTCCTCTTCTATTTTTTTGGGAAAGTTTCAGTAGAATTGGTACCAGTTCCTCTTTACATGTCTGGTAGAATTCAGCTGTGAATCCATTTGTTTCAGGGTACTTTTCTTGATTGGAAGGTTTTTTTTTTATTATTATTACTGATTCCATTTAAAAGCTTAATATTCTGACCTTATAGTTCTTAGCAGAGGTCTGGCTTCATAGAAATGTGTTCAGCCTGTATTTAATAGCTATTTTAACCGAGATAGGCAAATTTACCTTTTAAATAGTATAATGAGAGCAATTATAAGGCTGCAGGTGCATTGATTCATTCAGTAGTCATTAAAAGTCAATGCTAAGGTAGAATTTTACTAAACTCTAGAAAGGATTTTAAAATGTTAAATGGCATGTAATTATTTCTTCCAAAAAGTTAACAAGCTAGTTGGGCAGCCAAAGAATATATATATATATACTGAACAGAAAGCTAATAATATATTTAATTATCTCAAGATAATAAATACTAATTTAATTTAAATGTTTTCTCTGTGCCAGTTCTGTGCCAAATGCATGTATGTCCTATATTTTTTAATTATAATAATTATGTAGAGCATGTGTTGTCATTCCAATTCTTAAAATGAGGAAATAAGACTCAGCGAAGTTAAGTGACTTGCCCAAGATCATATAGATGATAAGTGGCAAAAACAGATTCAATCACAAGTCTGTTCTTCCACAGAAGATATGCTTTTCACTCCTTGCTATAGGTGTTGTCCCTTGATACCCACAAATCACTTTTATATCCCAGCCTAAAACCCACTGTGTTCACCCAAAATACGTTCTAAGAAAGAATATGGTGGTATGAAAGAAGACAAGGATAGCAGGTTGCTTTCCATTTTCATGGTAAGTTCGATTAATTTGTTATAGCCAGCTGAACACTATCTTATTAGGAATTACATTACTTGGAACAACTATACATGTATTCGGATGCTGCATTTGGGGTCAGTGGGAAAAAACAGAAACTCAACTTGGTTATTGGAAATATTTAAATATGTTTGGAATAACTTGGGTATGTGAGTCTACTGCTTAACTAAATTTCATAAAATTTAACAGATCAAGAAAACTCAATGAAAATTAGAATTCACATTGAAATATATTCAAAGTATACAATACTCAATTGATTTTGAAGATTAGCACATATACAAATAATATATCTCATTAATAATTATGTTGAGTACATGTTGAATATCTTGGACATTCAGTTAAGTCAAATATATTATTCAGATCAATTTCAACTGTTTCTTTTTCCATTTTATTAATGCAGTTACTAGAAAATTTTAGACTGCATGTAAGTCTACATTTCCATTCCTTTACCGATCAGACTAAACACTACAGAAAATCAGAGACAGGGGTAACTAGGGTAGGAGTGAAGTCAGTATAGATGTAATTGAACATCCATATGCTTATTCTTCTAGGTCAGTGTTTGTTAGTCTTTTTTATCATTACCCTTAAAGTGACATTTTAGACATTTTTTTCTCTAATCACTCCAACCATGAAATTTTAACACCAAAGATACACTGTATACCTACTTGTACACTTATTCTAGTGTCTAAGATGTTTTTACTCATCTGAGTATTTAACAGCTTGTCCTTTTGGGAGCGACATTGTTACCACTGGGATTTCAAGTTTTAGGTGAATTGGGAAGGGTTAAGTGAGGAGGCCTACCTTACCTTAGTGAGGTGAGAATGTACCTTCAGACACTGTAAGACAATGGCAAATAAGAGGTTCTGAATTAAGAGAAAGAGAAGTAAGTTGAAGAATAAAGTAGAGAGAGAATTTGATTCAGGGCATGAATCTCTGATTAGCACCTACAACTATCCAGCGTATTTTGTCTATACCTTTGGACTATGCATTTTTCTAGACAGATATTGGATTGGGGCACCACCTAATTTACACTAATGTCAATTATAGAATGACTACATATCATAATGCAAGAGATGTTGTATATATCACTATTCTCTCATAGCAATATATGCTAATGATATAATGAAAGTGAATGATAAAGCCTCAATCCTCATGGACCCCTCAATGACTTTTGCCTTCCTCTTCTTTCCACTACTCATGTACCTATATTAAATGGTAAAAGGGTAATTGACCCTAGAGAAAGATGTATAGCAAGAAAAAGGTGAATCAGTACTTTCTATAAATGGGCATTTATGTAACTATGGTGTATTTCCAGTAATCCATTTCATAATGTAATTTAATATAATCTATTTTATGGGACAAAAATGCTACCCCTTAGATATTGTCAGATAGTTACTTTCTTAAAACATACAGAGTATAAGTTTGGGACTTGAAACATGTAATGAGATAATGATGTCATAATAAAGGAAAATCTGCATTGAGTCTTAGATATGAGGAGGGATGATAATTAATTTCCAAGTTTTTGCTATTACTGTCCAAGGGAAAAGGTACTCCAACCAGCAGACAAAATGGTCAAGTTTTCTTGACAGATCTGTCCTTCTAGTGTAGACGAGTATCACAGCTTCATAACAATTAACTAGCATCATTTAAACTTATTCTGACTCAAGCAAACTTCTGATTTAAATGTAGCTTCACAAACAGGCCCTTCTAACAAGCAAGACTCACTAGCTGACCAGCTATTTTTAGTTTTCCTACTAGTTGGTCATGATTAATTTTTACTGAAGACTTATTAGCTGGCATACTAGATTTTAAGTAAGTCCATTGCATGCACTTATAGTATACTATAAATCTAAACCTATAAATTTCTCTCACTCTCCACTTGCTTCTTTATTTCCTATCTACACAAACAGCCTCACTATCCTACTATATAACCTAAACCCAAACTGGGAAGTTATCTGAAAATTCTTGCTCTTCTTGGTCCTTCCATTAAGTCAATCATTATAGCCTGTCAGTTCTTCTACATAACATTTTTTTATCACCATTGCTAGTATCTTAGTCCTTATAAATTCTCTCCAACTTCTAAAAAATTCTCTCTCCCACTCATTGTTCTTTCAAATCAATTATTGCCTTTAACAGGACTGTTTCTGTTATGACTGACATAGCTAAAATAGCAAAACCAAAAAAGAAAATGTATTGGCTCAAAAAACAAAGGATGGTAACAGCTGTTCTAGCCTTAGGTGCAACTAGATCTGCAGACTCAAAGCCATGATTAGGTTTCTCTTTCCATTCCTCACTTTTGGTTTTGTCAGTATAATTGATCCCATTCTCACAGAATTTCTATATGCTATACTAGATGTGATAGATAAAGAGATATACTGGAAAATTCCCCTTTTAGATAAGACTTACTGCCCAGGAGAGGGGAATTCAGCCAGCCAATAGCCTCCAGCTGTGAGCTCATTTGGAGTCTGGCTCAGCTGCAGGGACTCCACCCACCACCACCACTACTCGAGGTCACACTTTTCCCAGCTTAGCATGCATACAGTGACTAACTGCAGTGGTCCAGCCACTTTAGGTACATGCAGAACACCCATAGGTGGTGGGATCTATTAACTCCAGAACTCCCTGCCAGGTTGGCTGAGGCTTTGTTACATCTGCATCACAATTCAGCTTCCTCCTCTACCCAATCATGTATATTTATTCATTTTGTAGGGGTTGATACCTAATAAGTATCTGTACTCCAAACTCCATCTCAGTGTCTGCTTCCAGGAAACCCAGCGAGTTATACGTTCAAAATGGCTAGGGCTTCACAGAACCTCAGCTCCACAATCTCAGAATCAACAGTCAGCCTTCTTCTAGCTCTGACTAGAACATGGACTCTGATTGATCCTATTTGGCTCACATTTAATTCCTTGAACTAATTACTAGGGTCATGAAGTCAGGGGCTATGTTTGATAGCCCCACCAGGACCACATGGAGTGAAGGAGAGAAACTTTCCAAAGGTGGTCCCCTATAATCTTCCATGCAGCCAACTGAGGACTCTTTCTAAAATATAAATGTGACTATGTAATGTTTGCTTAAACATCACCTTTCCCCATTGCCTATGACAGACTTTTCCTGTAAAACATTTGTCATGACATAAAACATTTTAAAAGGCACAGATGCAACACAACATCCCTCATTTTTGTGGGATGTAATAGGAAGGCTTTTTGGCTCAAATAAGGGATTGGTTTTTGCCTAAAAAGATATCTAGAGGAATGCAGTTGTTTCCTTTGGGTCACCTGCCTCAGTGTGGTAGGGCCAGTGAACATGTTGTCATGGCTTTTCATTCATGGTTGCCACATTGCTGCCAGGACTGTAGCCGTCATGACCTCATTCAAGGTAGGAGCAAGCAGGTGGCTAGGGGGCATACCAAAGCTTTCCTAAAATCACCCCACCAGATTTCCACTAACAGGTTAAGAACTGGAAATTAGTTCCATGAAAATTTCTAGCTGCAAGGGAATCGAGAAAGTAGGACTACTGTAGGAGTCATCAAGGAAGAAGTGGTTGGAATTAAATCTAGGTAAGAGACAACATGATGATATGAGAGTATTAAGGATAATGAATTGTAGAATTGTAGCTTCCAGAGGCTAAGGATTCTCTTGAGTCAGGTATCAGATGGAGGAAAGTGGAATGTAGGAGTTGGTGAGCAGAGTGAAAAACTTAAAATTGTGATTGACTGGAGTTAGTTGAAGTCATTGATAATAACAGGGTATAGGATAGATAGAAACATGTTTCAGGGGCTAAGTGGAGGGTAAATAGAGGTAAAAATCAATGGAGAAGAGGATGACAAGAAATAGACCAGGATATACACCTGTCTTAACAGTTTTTACAAGTGCCTATCACAGAGTAGACACTGGAAAAATGAATAATAAACTGAATTATTTCCTAAGCAATAGTTACCTACAATCTTGATGTCTCTCCTGACAGCTAGACCCTCTTGTCAAATAGCTTTCTCCTCTCCAAAGTCCTGCAGGTGCCTCATCTCAACATGCTCAAGGTCAAATCACAATCCCTCAGTTTTGAGCACCTCATCAGGGTCTATTGTCAGAATTTTTTAGACAAATGCATGGATGGTTAAAATAGCAAAACAAAATGTGTCACTAAAATAAGAGCTAAAATTTATTGATAATGTACTATGGGCCAGTGCTGTGAGAACGTACCGTGTGCTTGCATGGATTATCTCTTTTACTAATCAGAACCTAGGAAGTAGGTACTGTTACTAGGTCCAGTTTACGCTTGAGAAGATTAACGCTAACAGAAATTAAGTCATTTACCCAAGGATTATGGCTACTAAGTGAAGAACCCAGGACTTTAACTGTGTCTGTCTGACTCCATACTCTTAATGATTGTGGATCTAACAAATTAATTGCCTTTTTCAAAGTTTTGGGGGCTGGATGCAGTAGCTTATGCCTATAATCCCGGCACTTTGGGAGGCTGAGGTGGGCAAATTGCTTGAGCCCAGGAGTTCGAGACCAGTCTGGGCAACATAGCACATCCCTGACTCTAAAACAATTACAAAAATTAGCCAGGCATGGTGGCAAACTGGTAGTCCCAGCTACTTGGGAGGCTGAAATGGAAGGACTGCTTGAGCCCAGCAGACTAAAGCTGCAGTGAGTCAAGATCATGCCACTTCATTCCAGGTGACAGAGTAAGACCCTATCTCCAAAAAAAAAAAAAAAGTTTGAGCCTATTTCAAAATTTCCCTGAAATATGCATTCTTATTCCCTTACAAATTATTAGAGCTTCTTTAATGAGGAATTTTAAATTTTAATTAATAAAGGAGTGGCATAATAGAAGGCAGTTTAGTATTTCTCATTCCTGGAGGCTCTGTTCTGTGGCCTATGTGGCCTTTACTACAGGCCTTTAGTGGTAAACTCATAATAGCTATGTAAATTAATCATAGAAATTATCTATATTGAGACAGAGTTTTAAATAATTGGACAATTTTTTAAATCTTGTCAATAGATCAAGCAAATAGTATTAGTAGTTTTTTATGTAGTAAACATTATTTTCAAGAACAAGTTTATTCCATATGAAATATGTTTTACTCTAAGGTTAAAGCAACTGTGACAGGGTACACAAAAGATTTCTTAAATATTACACAAATGAAAACATTTTTTTTGTTCCTATGTGAAACACATGGAGGATAGTTTGTTTTCTTGGCAGTTGGGAATAAGGGGTAGAAGGTGCTGAATTTCTTGGCAGCTTTCCTTATAAACAATCAAAGATCCCTGAACTGCTTTCTAAAGAAATGGGTATGCTGAACTGTGTAGTGCTGGACTCTCCAGACTTTTTGTTTTTTGTTTTGGAAAAAAAAAAGATGAGAAACAAGGAACCTGGGCAGAGGATTACAAATTTTAAAAACAAAGATTGTATTTTCCCATGTGATGTATTATATAAATTCCCTCTGCAGAAAAGAGTTAACATACAGGCCTGGCTTCCATCCTTCAAAAGCACTACTTACAAGGTTGGTCCTTGGTTGTTGTCTGAGAACTTGGATTTCAGGAGGACTCCCACCATTCCCAAAACTGTTAAAAGTGTCTCACTTCGACTAACCTGTGCAAACAATATGGTTTATCCTTAAAACCTCTTTCCTTCCAGGATTCCAGAATTCAGGTGCCAGGCAGAAGGCACCTACATGATCAGCCCCAATAAAAAGCCCTGAGCACTGAGTTTCTAATGAGCTGCCTTGGTTGGCAATAGCCAGAAATGTGTCCTCAGAACTTGCTGGAGGAATTTAGTGCATCCTGACTCCTCTAGGAGAGGATTCTTGGCAGCTTATGCCTAATTTTCCCAAGACTTCACTCAATATGCCTTTTCTCTTTGCCGATTGTGATTTTTTTTTTTTTTGGCTTTTTGTGTAATGAATAGAGCCACAAATAAAATTATATGTTGAATTCAGATCCCCATGCTTGGGATGATCTCAGGGACCTTCAGTACAGCACCTTACTATTACAAAAAATGTTCACTTTATCATATATCTATTGGGTTTTTACTGTGCCTAAGTATTTCTTAAGCATTGAGAGTATAATAACAAATAACGTACAACCCCTGTTAAGAAGCCTAGTCCCTAGTGGAGTGGTTCTCATTCAAGGCTGAATTTTAGGGACAACTGTCAGTGTCTGGAGAAATTTTTGATTGTCACCATCAGGGCAATACTACTAGCACCACGTGGGTAGAAGTCTGGGATATTGCTAAACATCCTACCCTATAAACTCTCTCTCCTCTTTATTAGGAGAGAGTTTTGAGAACACCTCTCTCCCAATAAAGTATTATTTAGTCTAAGAGTTAATAGTGCTGAGATTGAGAAACCGTGATCTAGTGGAAGAAACTCAGATATAAACAAATACTTTTGATAAAATGTAAAAACTATTTATTGTCTACTTCCCCATCTGTCCTACCTTTACCACACATATCCCAAAACTAGGTCCCCCCTACCTGTGCCTTTTCACTTGCCTTCACCATCATGGCTGAGGTGAAATTGCATAGTCAATTACTATAATCATTGCATGATGCAGGGATTCAAGAATGTTTCAGCACATGCAAATCAATCAATGTGATTTATTATATAAACATAATGAAGGACAGAAAGCACATGGTGATTTCAATTGATGCTGAAAAACCATTTGATAAAATTCAATATCCTTCAAGATGAAAGCCATTAAAATGGATATAAAATAAACATGCCTCAACACAATAAATACCATTTTTGACAGACCCACAGCTAGTATCATACTGAATGGGGAAAAGCTGAAAGCCTTTCCTCTAAGATCTGAAACACAACAAGGATGCCCACTGCCATCACCATTAGTCAACAGAGTACTAACAGTGATCAACAGTGTTGATTAACACTGTTAACCAACATACCAAAATCAGTAGCATTTCTATATGTCAACAGTGAACAATCTGAATAAGAAATCAAAAAGGTAATCCTATTTACAATAGACATACATAAAATTAAATACCTAGGAATTAACCAAAGATGTGAAAGATGTCTATAATGAAACTATAAAACATCCATGAATAAAATTAAAGAGGACACCGCAGAACAAAAAAGTATTCTATGTTCATGGATTGGAATAATCAATATTGATTGATTTGCATCTCTCTAACGATCAGTGATATTGAGCTTTCTTGCATGTTTGTTGGCTACTTGTATGTATTCTTTTGAGAAGTATCTGTTCATGTCTTTTGCCAACTTTTTAATGGGGTTGTTTTTTCCTTGTGAATCTGTTTAAGTTCCTTGTAGACTGGATATTAGACCTTTGTCAAATGGATAGATTGCAAAAATTTTCTCCCATTCTGTAGGTTGTTCACTCTGATGATAATTTATTTTGCTGTATAAAAGCTCTTTAATTTAGTTAGATGCCATTTGTCAATTTTTGCTTTCATTGAAATTGTTTTTGGCATTTGCATCATGAAATCTTTGCCTGTGCCTGCATCCTAAATGGTATTGCCTAGATTTTCTTACAGAGTTTTTATAGTTTTGAATTTTATGTTTAAGTCTTTAATTCATCTTGAATTGATTTTTGTAAGGAAGGGTCCAATTTCAATTTTCTGCCTATGGCTAGCCAGCACTCTCAGCACCGTTTATTAAATAGAGAGTCATTTTCCCATTGCTTGTTTTTGTCAAGTTTGCTAAAGATCAGATGATTGTAGGTGTACAATCTTATTTCTGAGTTCTCAATTCTGTGCCATTGGTCTATGTATCTGTTCTAATACCAGTACCATGTTCTTTTGGTTACTGTAAACTTGTAGTATAGTTAGAAGTCAGGTAGCATGATGTCTCCAGCTTTGTTTTCTTTGCTTAGCATTCTCTTGGCTATTCAGGTTCTTCTTAAGTTCCATATGGAGTTTAAAATAGTTTTGTTTTGTTTTAATTCTGTGAAGAATGTTGATGGCAGTTTAATGGGAATAGCACTCAATGTATGAATTGCTCCATTTTCACAATGTTGTTTCCTCCTATCCATGAGCATGGAATGTTCCTGTTTGCTTGTGTCTGTTCTAATTTATTTGAGCAGTGGTTTGTAGTTCTACTTGAAGAGGGCCTTCACATCCCTTGTTAGCTGTATTCCTAGGGTTGTTGTTGTTGTTGTTGTTGTTGTTGTTGTTGTTTGTGGCAATTGTGAATGAGAATTCATTCATAATTTGTCTCTTGGCTTGCCGATTGTTGGTGTATAGGAATGCTAGCTATCTTTGTGCGTTGATTTTATATTCTGAAACTTTCCTGAAGTTGCTTATCAGCTTAAGAAGCTTTTGGGCAGAGACAATGAGGTTTTCTAGATATAGGATCATGTCATCTCCAAATATAGATAATTTGACTTCTTCTTTTCCTATCTGAATATGCTTTATTTCTTTCTCTTGCCTGATTGCCCTGGCCAGAATTTCCAATACTGTGTTTAATAGGAGCGGTGAGAAAAGGTGACCTTATCTCATGCGAGTTTTCAAGGGGAATGCTTCCAACTTTCGCCCATTCTGTATAATATTGGCTGAGGGTTTGTGATAGATGACTCTTGTGTTCCTTCAAAACCTAGTTTATTAAGAGTATTCAACATGAAGGATGCTGAATATTTTACTGAAGGCCTTTCCTGCCTGTATTGAGATAATCGTATGATTGGTGTCTAGTGATGTTTATGTGATGAATCATATTTATTAATTTGCATATGTTGAATCAACTTTGCATCCCAGGGATGAAGCCAACTTGATCATGGTGAATAAGCTTTTTGATGTGCTGCTGGATTTGGTTCGCCAGCATTTTATTAAGGATTTCTGTATCAGTGTTCATCAAGGATAATGGCCTGAAGTTTTCTTTTTTTGTTGTATCTTTGCCAGGTTTTGGTGGCCGGATGATGCTGGCTTCATACAATGAATTAGGAAGGAGTCACTCCTTTTTACTTTTTGGAATAGTTTCAGTAGAAATGATACCAACTTTATACCTCTGGTAGAATTCAGCTGTGAATTTTTCTGCTCCTGGCCTTTGTTTGGTTGGGAGGCTATTTGTTACTACCTCAATTTCAGAACTCATTATTGATCTATTCAGAAAATCAGTTTCTTCCTAGTTCAGTCTTGGGAAGGTATATGTGTTCAGGAATTTATTTCTTCTATATTTTCTAGTTTATGTACATAGAGGTGTTTATAGTATTCTCTGATGGTTGTATTTCTGTGAGGTCAGTATTAATGTCCCCTTTATCATTTCTTATTGTGTTTATTTGATTCTTCTCTTTTCTTCTTTATTAATCTAGCTAGCAGACTATCTATTTTATTAATTTCTTCAAAAGCCAGCACCTGAATTCATTGATTTTTCTTTTCAGAAGGGTTTTCTGTGTCTCTGTCTCCTTCAGTTCAGCTCTGATCTCGCTTACTTCTTGTCTTCTGTTAGTTTTGGTATTTGTTTGCTCTTGGTTCTCTGGTGTTTTTAGTTGAGATGTTAGGTTGTTAACTTGAGATTTTTTGGCTTTCTGATGTGGGCATTTAGTGCTATAAACTTCCCTCTTAACACTGTTTTAGCTGTATCCAAGAGATTCTTGTATGTTCCATCCTTGTTCTTGTTAGTTTCAAAGAACTTCTTGATTTCTGCCATAATTTCATTCTTTGCCCAAGTGTCATGCAGGAGCAGGTAGTTCAATTTCCATATAGTTGCATGGTTTTGAGTGAATTTCTTAATCTTCAGTTCTAATTTGATTGTGCTGTGGTCTGAGAGACTGTTAAGATTTCAGTTCTTTCACATTTGCTGAGGAGTGTTTTACTTCTGATTATGTGATCAATTTTAGAGTAAGTGCTGTGTGGTGATGAGAAGAATGTATATTCTGTTGAATTTGGGTTGAGAGTTCAGCTATCTATCAGGTCCACTTGACCCAGAGTTTTTTTTTTTTTTCATTTATTTAAATGAACATCTTGCCCCAGAGCTGAGTTTAAGTCCAATAAAATTCACATTTATTGACTGAGTTGTTTCCCCACAACTCCACTAGTTAAAAAAAAAAAAAAAAAAAGATGACAAGGGAAAAACTGGTAAAAGAGGTAAGAAGCTAAAAGCATTGCTTAGAAATTAAGTGTAAGAACTGGCCTATGGGCTGCTTTTATTAGGAATATTCCTTTTTCCATCAAAATGAATCCTTGGAAGCCAGCCACAGTATTCCCTATATGGTAAACCATTATATTGGCTAAGGGGAGCACAAACCATTATATTAGCTAAGGAGAGCACAGACATTCATTCATCTGTGTAAGATGGTCTGGACTTGGGGCAGTGAGTAGGGGGGTGGTAGTAAGGGAAATGTGGTGAAAATGAGCCAGAAGAGTGAATTACACACATATTTGAGTTGAAGCTGCTCCTAGCAAGTTATAAATTATGAGAGTCATTTAAAAGAGAAACCATAATTGCTAGAAGAATTTCAGTGTTAATCATTAGGAGACAGATCCGATAAGAAAAAACAAAACAGCTCCAGCTTATGAAAGGTTCCCCCTCCCTTTCCAAATCAATTATTGGCTATTCTATTATCATTAAGGAATGATAGAAACTTAATTAGCTATTTTTCCATTTAAGAAAATCATATTGCTTTGATTCAAGCATGCCTATACAAGCTATTCAGAACATCTGTGGCTACAATGCAGACTTTAAATAATACTAAAGCTGGTCCCTGTGGTTTAAATAGAATGACAATATAAAACATAATTTTAGCTTATTTAAGAACTTCAATTCTGCCTTAATACAAAGTATCTCTTTTGCTCCACAGTTGCTATATTAAACATTTTCATAGAAGAAATATCAGTGAAGATTGTTGTATTTATAAAAAGCATGTGCTTACCTGAATCATACCAATACAAAGAAAGACAAATATCATCCAGATGGAGAAACTAATCTTAAATTCTAAAATGCAATCAGTTGTTAGACTTGTTGATTTTCTCTTCTTCCTAGTGCAGTAAACTATTTTGTCAGTCTTATTTGCTGTAACTTGAAATTTTAAAATATTTATTTCAAAATCTTTTGCTTATCAAATAGTTCCTCAAAGAGCAGAGCAAACCATGGTAAGTCATAATAGTCTGAGATGATATTTATTTCAAATATTCACACAGCAAAAGTAACCCTGAATTTGGGCTTTTTTTCCTCTTTGCTATGCATTGCAATTGAATTGCCTAGGTAAGTTACTAGCCTATCAATAATTTTATTGCCTTCCTTTATTATTCTTAACCTTTCTATTTTCCTGAGTTTGAATTTCAAATTTCTATATTTCTCTTCAATCTAGCTTAATTCTGTTTTTACTCATTCAGGTCAGTAACTCCATTTCAGTAAGCACCAGGGGGAAACTCTAAGTTTATTTAGATGAGCATCTTGCCCCAGTAATTTTATATTCTAAAAGAAATAAATCATGGCTACTTAAGTGACTAGAAAGCAAAGATAGGCATAGATGCTTGTGGGGAGGAGTGGTATACATAAACAGCCATGAATATTTGGAAAATATAAATGTTATTCCTGCGTAGTTAAAGTAGGTATCACAGAGAAAGTAGTGTTTGAGCTGAGTCTTGAAGGATAGGTAAGGTTTATATCTGCTGGGATAGCAAAATTGGCAGATATAATTGTATGAGATGATCAGGTTTAATAGCTGAGAGCAATTTATATTTTTCCTCTGTTTCAAGCTACTGCTATCTCCTACACATGGTGTGGTTTATTCAGTATTGAATTTGATATCTAGGAATGCCTTATGGTGATGGCACATGCAGCAATGAATACCAGGAGCTGTTACAGCAATATTGACATAGATACACATCTTCACCTTGGTTGACCTATCAGATGGAGGCAAATTAATATATAACAATAAGTGACCTGCACAGCATGGCTTCTCCAAAAACAAAAGGGACATTCCTTGTATTTTATTTACCAAAGATATTGAAAAATGAGAACTTACTCGCTTTTGGTCATAAAAATATCTTCTAACCTTTTCTTAGCCTTCTCAGTAGAATGCAGTAGTTGCTGGAAACAACAGTGTTAGAAAGATAGAGAGGGAATGGTAAACAGAAAGAAAAGATAACATAGGTATTTTTGATGATGTTAAGGTAGTAAACAGGTTATGTCAACCTATAGCTATGTAAAATAGTCCTATGACTCTTAGAATCTCAGTTTTTGGTTCCCAGTATTCACTAATAAGATGTAGATGAAAACATTTCTATAATTCTTCTTAACCATGATATGACATCCAGAAGCCCTAGAAAAAGATTAACACATTTGATTATATGAAACTATATAACTGTATCTAAGAAGAGGTTATGAATAAAGTTAAAAGACACTGTGAATTGGCAGAAAATACTTTCAGTATATATGACAGAGGTAAGTATCACTTTACATAGAAAGCTCTTACAAATCAAGTTTAAAAACTATCATAAGAATATGAAAATTTTCCCAACTTCTCTAATAATTTTAATTTAAACAAAAAGAAATTAATTTTACTTATAAGACAAGCTAAGATTAAGAATAATAATAATATTCAGAGTTAGTGAGTGTGAGGATATGGGCAAAGTCATGCATTCATATAAAAATGTAAATTGCTACATTTCAGTAAGCTATTTAGCAATATTTCTCAAAATAAATGTGCATATTGCAATAGAATGACTATAGTTAATAATCTATTGTATATTTTTAAATAAAAGAGTAGAACTGGAATGTTTCTAACACAAATAAATGGTAAATACTTGAGGTGATAGATGGCCTTTTATAAATCTATTATGCATCAATTATGCATATATATGCAACTATTATGTACCCATAGTTAAAAATAAAAATTAATAATGGGTACACATTCACTTTTAACCAGTTATTCTACTTCTATGAATTTATTATATGTTGATGCAGAAACATATAAAACATACATGCATGATCACCTTAATAATGTTTGTCATTGTAAAAAAAAGTAGAAACAACCCAAAAATTTGTCCATAGGAATTAGTTAAGTAAACTGCCACACATTTTTACAAGCATGTATTCACTTTGTAATCTCAGAAAAAAACTTCAAGTGGGGGTAAGAAAAGAAAGAGAATTGATTTAAAAATAAAACTTTAAAAATTTATCTTTACCATAAACTACAAAAACTTGTGAAGTAAAAGTTTAAAACATTGTTCATTCCCAACCCAATCTGACTCCCAGATTGGCACTGTTAACAATTGGTATGTATCCTTTTAGAAATGTATCTGTGTATATTTTTAAGCATGGCCAGCTCTGCTCTTACTAAACCAAGATACAGTTAAATATTAGTTTTTAAATCTTATATAGGATACAAAAGTAAGTAGTTGGCAAATAATGGTATATCCGAAATCTACAGTATCCAAAATATACTTCTAAAAAGAAGAGTTTAATTTCTGTGCTGCTATGACATAGTGAAGGTCACAGACATCACAGAGGGCAGCTTCTCTGAATCTTAGCATTTTCCTTCCATACTTCCTGGTTTTCACTTCACTTATTACAAATGATTAGCTTCCTTGTTTCAGACCAATAATGTTTTATCATTTCCATCATCTCTTCTTACAGCAGCTCATGTTTATTCTCCACAGCCCTACCCTTCCTCTCTTTGTAACCCAAAAGTCGAAGTTGTTTTAATTCAGCAAACATGTAATCATGATTGAAGTGATTCTTACAAGGAGTGGTTAGACTCCTGGCTTCCCCACAATTACCTCTTAAACCGATCAGTAACTGGAATGAATTTAATTTATTCTTCTCCTTTGAGTTGATTTACTTTCACTGCCTTATAAGATTCTCTTTACTTCCCTCTATCCCTTTGTTCGCCGCTGCCTCCTGGCCTTTCCCTTGCTTCCTGTCCCTTTCTCTCCTTGCTATTGCTCCGGCCTCTCCTGCCATCATCAGCAAACCTACTTCCTCTTCCCATAATGTTTCAGCTAAACTGTATGTTAAAACACAACTCGAAGATTGCTCTGGAACCAAAGCACAATGTATGTATCATGGTTTCTAGAAAATGTGTTTAGACTTCAGCAAGAAAAGATCATAAATGTAATTATGCCTTATTATCTTGGCTACAGCCTGGCACAGAAGAGAGAAGAACAGTTACTGGAGGGAAAAAAGAAAAATACTCACTTACAGAGTTTAGACCTGTGGAAGTTACCTTCTGAATATGAGGGCCTCTTTGCTTTGATCATTATCTTTCATTAAATTATTTGAGACATCCTGTTGCTTTCCATTAAACCATTGCTATCTTATTATCTGCAACTCCTTGTCCATATGCACATTTCACCTCTTTAGTAATTCGCATCTATTTGTTACCCTCGCCTCACATCTTCCTCCGGCCATTCCTTTGGCAATGCAATAGCAATAATCACAGTCGAGATACCAATACCAACTCTTCAATTTGTTGAGAAATGCTTCAACATTGTTTTCTCCATGTCTACTCATGAGATAATTTTTTATTGCTTTCCAACAACATGTGAAGGGGTGAGATAAAATTAAAATGTCACAACAAATGTACTTCAGATTATGAAAGATTTTAAAAAGTTATCTTTTGGCTCTTAAAATTTGAAAGTGGAAAAACACAGGTTTTCAATGCTATCAAAATTAGGATGATATGAAGAGAGATAATTACAGCCCTTTAAAAATATGAAATTAACTAAGGAACAGCACACTCTAACTGGTTTCTTTGATCCTCGCCTCATTTTCCTCTATCCTCTCCTCTCCAGAAATGACTTTCTAGTAATATTCTAATCTCTTCTTCAAATCCTAAATCCCTTAGTGTGGTATCCATCTACATATTCAAAATGCCCTCCTGCTGTTTTCCCTCCGTGTATCTATCCCATAAACTTAGTGACTTCCCAGTATTTCCTGAGATGGGAATGATAGCCCTTGCTTGCCCTCTGTATAGAATGCCTCCCCCATTCATTTGCATGGCTGTTTTCCTCTGCTAGCTATCTCTCAGCACCAGTCACCACCCTATAAACTGCACCTCACTGCCTAGGCAAGCATAGGCACTCCTTTCTGTATGCCTCTTTTCCTTATATGCCTCCACAATAGCTCTTTTACAAATTTTATACATTCACATATACTATTGTAAACTGTTATGTGTATCTAGCTCCTCGCTGTATCATACTTTTCTGTAATCAGAAGCCATATGTTTTAATCTCTATGCCCTCATCATACAGAATGGTATCTGGCATTTAGAAGTCCCACATCAGTGAAAGTTCTAGCTTTTGGGCCACTAAAGCCAGTTACAGCTAAGTTAATCAGAAAGAAATGTATTAATAAAAATATTGACAAGATGAAAAAATGAAGTAGAAGGCTGGATAAAGAGACTTTAAAAATAGGTAAAAACCTGTGGATTTAGGACAAAAGAATCAAGATGAAAGCCATGCCACATAAATAGTCCAGTTACTTTGCTACTACTGTGCCTTCATCCCTGCAAGGCATCCCTTTTGTGAACAATTAGGCAAGAGAAGGAAAGAACAGGCAGTCAAATTGGAAAGGAAGAATTTAAATTGTGCCTCTTTACAGGCAACATAATCTTGTATATAAAAAACTCTAAAGTCTCCATTTAAAAACTGTTACAACTAATAAACATATTCAGTACTTTAAATTATTTCTAGTTTCTTGTTGCGTTACCTCAACATTTAAAATTCTAGCTTCCTGATGGCTAAAACTAGTTTATGAGCCTATAATTTGATTTGCTGGTAGTGATGATAGGCAAGATTAAAGAGAAGACAAAATCTCACCTATCTATACAATGGACAGTCCTCTCAAATAGGTTGAAAAATTACACATGGAGCAGCCAAAAACTTCACTGCTTGTGAGAATTACCCAAATATTATCATTTTGTCACCACAATCTACAATAATAAACAGAATACATTTAAGGTGTACTTAATAGTTTTGAGTCTACCTTTAAAGCTAATGGAATCATTCTTACTACCTTTGCCTACTACAAAGACATGAGAGAAAAAGTTTCATCAAAGAAATTGTTTTACACAGCTTTTTGAAATAACTTAAACTATTAAAGTTTTCTCAAAAGTGAGAAAGGAAATATAAATCTAATTAGTGTGACAGGAAAAGACTATTAAGTGTTAATCAAGTCAAAAAGATCACACTGTTTACCTGCAACAGAAACGACCACGTTCTTTATGGGAGTAAATGTTATCTGCTTACACGTCTATTGATGTTTTATACAAAATGTCTGACATACATAAAAAATTATGAGACCTGAAGAAAGCAAGAAAGTAACACATAACCAAGAAAAAAAATAAAAACAAAGAGGCATCCTCAAAAAGAAAAAAAAATCTCTCAACCTAGAATTGTATATACAATGAATTTCTTCTTCAAAAATTAAGGTAAAATAAAAATATTTTTAGACAGACTAAAGCTGATAACAGGTGTTGCCAGCATCCCTGCACTATGAGAAAGAACTAAATAAAGCTATTCACACTGAAAGAAAATTATCCTAGATGAAAGAATGGATATTCAGAAACTAATAAAAAGCACCTAAAAGAGTAAATGTGTGAGATAATATTAAACAATATTCATTAAAATTTATTTAAAAGATGTTTGAATGTTGAAAGTAAAATGATGATGATTATGTATTGCTGGCTTTTAAACACAGAGAATATGGGCCAAGCCCCATATCCAAGCCCTAGCTCCCAATCAACATTTTTAAACATATCCTGGGCCAGAGGGGAACCTGCTGCCTTGAAGGGAAGGACCCAGTCCTGGCAGAATTCATCATCTGCTGACTGAAGAGCTTTGGGTCCCTAAAGAGCCCGTAGCAATACCCATGTAGTACATTGTGGGCATTGGGTAAGATTCTGACACTTGCTGGATTCAGGTATCAGCTCAGCCACAAGTGAGTAAAGCACCAAACAAGCTCTTAGGGTCCCCAATTCCAGGACTTAACACTTGGATGGCATTTATGGACTTACTCTGGCACCAGAGGGTGTCTACTCCCTGAAGGGTGAGGTTTTTTTGTTTGTTTGAGATAGAGTCTCACTTTATTGCCCAGGCTGGAGTACTGTGGGGCAATCTTGGCTCACTGGAAACTTCGCCTCCTGGTTTAGAGTGATTCTCCTGCCTCAGCCTCCCAAGAAGTTGGGATTACAGGTGTCTACAACCATGCTCAACTAATTTTATATTTTTTTGGTAGAGACAGTGTTTCACCTTGTTGGTCAGGCTGGTCTTGAATTCCTGACCTCATGCAATCTACCAGCCTTGGCCTATCAAAGTTCTGGGATTACAGGTGTGAGCCACTGCACCCAGCTCCCTAAACGGTGAATTTCAGACAAGGCAGCACTCACCACAAGTTAAATGAGAGCCCTCGGGCTTTAAGGAAACATTGGAAGTAGGCTGGCACTGTGCTCAGTGGACCTGTGGTTGCATAGAGTGAGGTTCCTCTGCCTTTGGAAAGGGGATGGAAGAATGGGAAGAACTGAATCTTATGGCTTGAGTGCTGGCTCAGCCACAGCAAGATAGAATACCAAGTAGACATCTGAGGTTTTGACTCCAGTCCCTGGCTCCCAGATAGCACCTCTGGACCCACCAGGAGCCTGGGGGAAGTCACTACCCTGAAGGGAAGGACACAGGTGGGGCTGCCTTAACCACCTGATAGCAGAGCTCAGGACATTGAGTGAACATAGGCGATAGCCGGGGAGTGGTTACAGCAAGCCTTGGGTATGACCCAGTGATGTGCTGGCTGCAGGTCTGACGCAGCACAATCCTAGTGATGGTGGCTATAGGGGTGGTTGTCTCATTCTACTCCCAGCCCAGGTGGCTCAGAGCAGTGATAAGCTCCATTTGTTAGGAAGAAAGTAAGGGAGGAGAACAAGAGTCTCTGCCAGAGAATTCTTACAGATATTGTCCAAAACCATCAAGGTGCTACCTCTACAAGTCTGCAAGAACCAAAGTGTTACTGGCTTGTGGTGACCCCAAATGTAGATACAACTTAGATCATCACACCCAAGTACTTTCAAATATGTGGTAAGCCATCCCAAGAACATGTATAAATAAGCCAAGACTATGAAGACTACAATAAATGCCTAACTTTTCAATATCCAGACACAGATGACCATTCACAAATATCAAAACCTTTGAGAAAAATGGGAATTCACCAAATGAATTAAATAAGGCACAAGGAACCAATCCTGAAGGAAGAGAGATACATGACCTTTTAGACAGAGAATTCAAAGTAGCTGTTTTGAGGAAACTCAGATATTGAAGATAACACAGAGAAGGAATTCAGAATTTTATCAGAAAATTTAACAAAGAAGTTGAAATAATTAGAAAGAAGCAGACATTCTGTCGCTGAAAAATGCAATTGACATACTAAAGAATGCATTCATCTTCCAACAGCAGAAGAAAGAATACTGAGCTTGAAGACAAGCTACTTAAAAATATAGAGAAGAGGGGAGATCCAAGATGGCCGATTAGCAACAGCTCAGGAATGTAGCTCCCAGTGAAAGCGCAGAGAACGAGTGGACGCCGCACTTTCTGACGAATTTTTGTTGCCCACAGACTGGGAGATTCCCGGCAGAGGAGCCACACGGGTC
>CAUYQU010014759.1:0-10824 GCA_963574635.1 Cheracebus regulus | reverse complement strand
CCAGGCCCTGTTTGCCTGGGGATCACCTGCAGTGGCTGCAGAACAGTAAGGGTTGCTGCCAGTTTCTTCTTCTGCTATCTTTGTCCCAGAAGGATACCTGCCAGATGTCAGTCTGAGCTCTCCTTTATGAGGTGACTCTTTGGATATACAGGGGTCAGGGAGCTTCTTGAGGAGACAGTCTGTTCTTTTTTTTTTTTTTTTACTGGGGTGGGCAGGTGTGGGAATCAAGTCCATGGCCTTAGGCAGTTGAGCACCAGGCACTCACCAAGTGAGCTAACTGGCCACCCATTTTGTTTTTTTTTAACAGGAAGAACCACGTTCCAGTGACTGGGCTATGGCAGCTGCTGAAGAGAAGCGGCCTCCATGCATAAATCACAGGATTGCTATGGTGCATCGTATCTACTGGAGAGTGTCCTTTATAGGAGCTCAAGTGCTCAGCTGTGAGCTCCATTGTTCCATTCAGAGCTGCTGGACAGATATGTTTAAGTCTGCAGCAGCAGAACTCATAAATGCCTTTTTTTCCCCCAGGTGCTCTGTCCCAGGGAGGTAGGGCTTTATTTATAAGTTTCTGTCATGGTGCTGCCTTTTTTCAGGCTGCCCTGCCTAGTGAGGAGGCAGCCTAGTCATAGTCTGCCTGCAGAGATTTTGCTGAGCTGTAGCTGCCGTGTGAACTTCCCTGCAGTCCTGTTTATAGGGGTATAGTTAGAACTGCCTTGGCAATGGTGGCCCACCTGTGTAATGGCAGCCCACCTGTGTAATGGCGGCCCACCTCTGTAATGGCGATCTCTCTCTGTACTGGCAGACTGCCTCGGCAATGGTGGGCTGTCTCAGCAATGGTGGACTACCTCGCTAGTGGTGGACTGCTTCGGTAATGGCAGATGCCCCTCCCCCATAGAGCTGGACCATCCCGGGTTCAGCTGTGCTTGCTGTGAAACTCTTAATCCAGAGCGTTTCAGATTGCTGTTTTTTTGTGAAGGTGGGACTGGCCAAGCTTGATCACCTGGCTCCCTGCCTCAGACTTCTTTTTTTTTTTCAGTTGAATGGGCAACTCTGTCTCCCATGCATCCCAGTCACCAGTTGAAATGGCACCAATTTGTGTTATTTCTTGTGCATAGACCCGCTGCGCTGGCTGCAAGCCACTGGAGACTCATGGTGCTTTTTTGCCAGGGAATCTCCTGGCCTAGCTCCCTGTTTGAGTCCCCTTTTTATCAGTTGAACAGGCGACTCTGTGTCCCAGGCGTTCCAGTTGCCTGTTGAAAAGGCGCCGGGATCTGTGTGATTTCCCGTGTGGTGATCCACTGCATCAGCTGAAACATCTGCACGGAGATTCGTGGTGCTTTTTTGCCCAGTAATCTCCTGGCCTGGCTCCCTGTTTCAGTCCCCTTTTTATCAGTTGAATGGGCGACTCTGTCTCCCAGGTGCTCCAGTTGCCAGCTGAAAGGGCACCCGGACCTGTGTAAGTATTTTATGTGGAGATGCCGTGCCGGCCAAAACAGCCGTGCTGGTGACTCATGGAGCTTTTCCACCCGGAAATCTCCTGGTCTGTGGGCAATAAACGGCTGTCTGGAAATGTGGAGTCCTCTCACCCTCTGCACTCTTGCTGGGAGCTGCAAATGATCTTGCCCTGTAGATGTATATATATGGCAGTCCCTCCGTATCCACAGGGTATTAGTTCCAAGACTCTCCCCACAAAATCCACAATGCTCAAGTCCCTTATATAAAATAGCATTGTACAGTCAGTCCCCAATTTATGATGGCTTCAATTGGGATTTTTTTTTTTTTTGGCTGAGCACAGGGGACTTTATTTTATTCATGGTAAACAACAAGGAGGGACTCCCTAGGCCCCCTCCCTCTTCAAGGGGTCTGCATGGAAAATGTGGTGAGGTGCAATTCAGTGTGGTGGGGGCCTCAGTGTGGCAGGAACTCCCCAGCAGTGAGGGCCTCTCTTCCTCTTGTGCTCTTGCTGGGGCTGGTGGTCCAGGGGTCTTACTCCTTGGAGGCCATGTGGGACATGAGGTCTACCACCCTGTTGCTGTAGCCAAATTCATTGTCATACCAGGAAATCAGGTTGACAAAGTGGTCCTTGAGGGCAATGCCAGCCCCAGCATTGAAGGTGGAAAAATGGGTGTCGCTGTTGAAGTCAGAGGACACCACCTGGTGCTCAGTGTAGCCCAGGATGCCCTTGAGGGGGCCCTCCGATGCCTGCTTCACCACCTTCTTGATGTCATCATATTTGGCAGGTTTTTCCAGATGGCAGGTCGGGTCCAGCACTGACATCTTGGCAGTGGGGACACGGAATGCCATGCCAGTGAGTTTCCCGTTCAGCTAAGGGATGACCTTGCTGACGGCCTTGGCAGCGCCAGTAGATGCAGGGATGGTGTTCTGGAGAGCCCCGCAGCCATCACGCCAGTTTCCTGGAGGGGCCATCCGCAGTCTTCTGGGTGGCAGTGATGGCGTGGACTGTGGTCAGGAGTCCTTCCACGATACCAGAGTTATCAGGGATGACCTTGGCCAGGGGCACTAAGCAGTTGGTGGTGCAGGAGGCATTGCTGACGATCTTGAGGCTGTTGTCTTAATTCTTATGGTTCAGTCCCATCACGAACCTGGTGGCATCAGCAGAGGGGGCAGAAATTATGACCCTTTTGGCTCCCCCCTGCGAGTGAGCCCCAGCCTTCTCCATGGTGGTGAAGATGCCAGTGAACTCCACCATGTACTCAGCACCAGCATCACCCACTTGATTTTGGAGGGATCTCACTCCTGGAAGATGGTGATGGGATTTCTGTTGATCACAAGCTTCCTGATCTTAGCCTTGACAGTGCCATGGAATTTGCCATGGGTGGAATCATACTGGAACATGTAGACCATGTAGTTGAGGTCAATGAAGGGAACATTGATGGCGACAACATCCACTTTACCAGAGTTAAAAGCAGCCCTGGTGACCAGGTGCCCAATATGACCAAATCCGTTGACTCCGACCTTCACCTTCCCCATGGTCTCAGGGATGTGGCTGGCGATGGGAGACAAGATGTGGCTGTCTGTTGAACAGGAAAACCAGAGAGCCTCAACTGGGATTTTTTGACTTGCAATGGGCATTCAGAATGCTTCTCAACTTACAATGGGGTTACATCTGGATAAACCCGTTGTAAATTCAACTCACCATATCTTCAGTCTATACGATAGGTGTAAGTCAAGGAGTGTCTGTATTTGCATATAACCTATGCACATCTTCTGTATAACTTAAATCACCTCTAAATTATTTGCACTACTACCTAATACAATGTAAATGCTACACTATTACCTATTACAATGTAAATGCTAGGTAAATAGTTGTTAGGGCCGGGCACAGTGGCTCACTCCTGTAATCCCAACACTTTGGGAGGCTGAGGCAGGAGGATCACTTGAGCCCAGGAGTTCAAGACCAGCCTGTGGTTCCAGCTACTTAGAAGGCAGGAGTGGCAGGATCATTTGAGGAGGTGGTGGCTGCAGTGAGCTATGATGGTGCCACTTCACTCAAGCCTAGACAACAAAGCGAGACTGTCTCAAAAAAAAAAGTTGTTGACGGCCAGACACAGTTGCTCACGCCTGTAATCCCAGCACTTTGGGAGGCCAAGGCGGGCAGATCACGAGATCAGGAGTTAGAGACCAGCCTGACCAACATGTGAAACCCTGTCTGTATTAAAAATACAAAAATTAGCCAGGTGTGGTGGCACATGCCTGCAATCCCTACTCAGAAGGCTGAGGCAGGAGAATCACTTGAACCCGGGAGACAGAGGTTGCAGTGGGCCGAGATCATGCCACTGTACTCCAGCCTGGCCACAGAGCAAGACTCCATCTCAAAAATAAAAAGTTGTTGTATTGATTTTTTTGTATTATTTTTCTTGTTATTTTGATTGCTTTTATTTTTCAAATATTTCTGATCCATGGTTAGTTGAAACCACAGATGTAAAAGCCCAGGATACAAGAGGCCAACTGTATATAAAATCAAATAAAACTCAGTTTAGGAATGTAAGAATTTTTCTTTTTTATATTATGTGTACATATATGTGTATAAATGTGTATATATATGCATGTGTATATGTATATTTACACATTTTTTTAAGTAGGGAGGCTGGTCTCAAACTCCTGAGCTCAAGCGATCCTCCTGCTTCAGGCTCCCAAAGTCCTAAGGAAAATTTTGCAACATCAAAAAATCTATTAATGTGAGCTACCACATTAAAAAGGAAAAAAAAAATCATATAATTATCTCAGTCTATTCAGAAAAGAAGTTTGATAAGATTCAAAGCCTACTTAGGATTTTTTCCCTTTTAGCTAAATAAGACTGGAAGAAACTTTCTCAATTAGTAAATTTAATATACCAAAACCTTACCTCAAAATTTTGCTTGACAAAGAAAATTACAAAGATCCTTAATTAATTAATCCTTTAAGGTCAGGATTAAGTAACACGAAAATACTCAGTAATCTCCTACCGTTTAACACAAAACTCCACTGTCCTGAGTATTTTTATTTCTTTTTCCAAGAAAAGAAAAAGAACGAAAAGATGTAAGGATTGGAAGATGAGACAAAATTGTCATAATTTGAAGATGATATCACCATCTACCTAGAAAGAAATCGCCAGCTGGGTGTGGTGGCTCATGCCTATAATCCCAGCACTTTGGGAAGCCGAGGCAGGTGAATCACTAGAGGTCAGGAGTTTGAGACGAGCCTGGCCAACATACTGAAACCCAGTCTCTACTAAAAATACAAAAATTAGCCAGGTGTGATGGTACATGCCTATAATCTCAATTATTCAGGAGGCTGAGGCAGGAGAATCGCTTGAACCTGGGAGGCAGAGGTTGCAGTGTGCCAAGATCACGCCACTGCACTCTAGCCTGGGGGACAGAGTTAGACTCTCTCAAAAAAAAGAAAGAAAAGAAGAAAGAGAGAGAGAGAGAGAAAAAAAAAAGAAAGAAACAGAAAGAAGGAAAGAGACAGAAACTAGCTGGGTATAGTGGCTCATGCCTATAATCCCAGCACTTTGGGAGGCTGAGGCAGAGAGATCACTTGATGTCAGAAGTTCAAAACCAGCCTGGTCAACGTGATGAAACTCCATTTCTACTAAAAATATTTTAAAATTTAGCCCAGCATGGTGGCAGGCACCTGTAATCCCAGCTACTTGGGAGACTGAGACAGGAGAATAGCTTGAACTGGGGAAGCAGAGGTTGCACTGAGCCAAGATCATGCCACTGCACTCTAGCCAGGCAGTGAAGTGAGACTCTGTCTAAAAAAATTAATTAATTAATTAAAATAAAATAGTCAAACTCACAGAAGCAGAGAGTACAATGGTGGTTTCTGGGGCTGAGGGGAGGAGGAAGTGGGACATTGCTGTTGAAAGTTTCAGCAATGCAACATGAACATGTTCTGGAGATCTGCTGCACAACCTCGTGCCTGGAGTCCGTAACACTGCAATGTACACTTAAGTTGTGAGGAGGGTAGATCCCATGTTCTTACCACAAATCAAACAAAAAGAATCAGCCAATTAGAAATTCTTAATTTTGGTAAGGTTTTCTTTGAGATAAGTTATCTTCTGAGGTTTTAAAGTAAAGAATATAGGCCAGGTGCAGTGGCTCACACCTGTAATCCCAGCACTTTGGGAGGCCTAGGTGGGCAGATAGCTTGAGCTCAGGCGTTCAAGACCAGCCTGGGCAACATGGCAAAACCCCACCTTTACAAAAAATACAAAAATTAGCAGAGTGTGGTGGTGTGTGCCTGTGGTCCTAGCTACTTAGAAGGCTAAGGCAGGAGGATCACTTGAGCCCAGGAGGCAAGGGTTGCAGTGAGCCAAGATCATGCCACTTTACTCCAGCCTGGGTGACAGAACAAGACCCTGTCTCAAAAAACAGCATCAACAAAACAAAAAACCCTTACATGATGTTGACTCTAGATTGGTGCAACTCACTGTATGCTTAAAGTGAAAGTGTAAAAGGATGGATGGAGGGAAGGAAGCGTGGGTAAATGAGGTGTGTGATAACACAGTCCAGCAAAGTGTTTATTCTAAAACGTAAGTGGTTATAAGAATGTTCATTCTGTAATTCTTTCAACTTTTCTGTAGGTTTTTCAGGACAAAATGTTAGAGGGAAACACCAAAACCAAAACTCTTTGTTATACAAGTCTGCATCTGTAAATAAATGTGAAGGAAACCTATGTGCAAAAGTTGATGTAATAAAAAAATAAATAAATAATAAAAAGAAAAAAAAAAGTGAAGCAAACAGTCTAAATGGATTCCCAGAAAGGGAAGGGAAGGAATTGGACAGGTGGCAGGTGGGTAAGGAAGTTTGGAGAACAAAAACTTGGACTTTCGCTGTTCCAGGTTTTGATTTTTTGCAATGAGAATATACTCATTTCGTCATGTCCTTTTTCTTTAAGTAAAAAGCTCAGCATGTGAGGGTCCCCAAAGCTCATGAGGCAGCATCCCTCTTGCGCAGAAGAGGAAGTCTAGAGTCAGACAGTTACAGGGGCCCACCAAGCTTACCCAGAGTCAGGAACAACAGGGAGGACAGGAACGGGAGCCTGGCCTGTGCTCCTCCAGGTAAAGAGGCTTTGGTAGGAAGGTCTGCGCCCTCCTCTCCCTGCTCCACCCAGCCCTTCCTCCTACCTTGGGCTGACATGTACACCAGCAACCCTTCATGGCTGGCTGTGGGGCAGGAGACACACACAGCTGCACTCCTGGACTACTCCCAGGCCTGGGCATCCACCTGAATGTCCACATTGGATATGTCCTCTGCCCTGCAACTCACCCACATCCAGCTCAGCAAGCCCAGCAGATCCTTCATTCCCCTCCCTCAGTCCACATCCAACCAACAGCCTCAACCTCCCCACCACCCTTCTCAAGCATCTGTGGTCTTAGACTCCTTTTTGAAATCCCTACTGCTTCTGCCTCAGTTCAGTCCTCATCTCTCACATGGATGACTGTGGATAGTTTCCCAACCGTCTACCGGTGCTTGATCTCATCTACCCTTGATCACGCCATCTGCCTCCAGATTCTCATTTCTGAAGCACAATTCTGAACACATCCCTCCCTACTTTGCAAGCTACACTGTCCCCGTTACTTATGGAGAATCAGGTCCAGATGGGACCCTCCAAGACCTGCACCCAGATCGTATTTTCAGATTCACCACCACCCACTGCATCACTCAAAGCCAGACACACCCCTTCCCCACAAGGTGCAGGTCCTGGCAGTCACAGGGCTCCGTGCCTTTGCTCTGGCTGGCCCCCCCGCCCAGTGCCCAACCCTGGCCCAGCTCCACCATGCTGGTGAGCAGCTGCTGCTCTTTCCAGGCTCAAGCGTGTCAGCTTCTCTAAGACACTTTCCTATATTGGCCCATCACCACTCAAGGAAACCGACCCCTGGCTCCTTCATGTATCAGGAGAGTCTACACTCAGCTGCCCCTTCCAACAAAGCCCCTCAGGGCATTCATTGCTTGTGGCTGCCTCACCTAGGTGGAAGTCATGAGCCTTGGTCACCTCCAGGTCTGGTTCTTCTAGGTACATGGTGGGACCACAGTTCCCCATACCCTTGAAATTAGGTATGGCCATGCATCCACTCTGACAACTGAAATGTGAGCAAAAAGTAGCCCAGGTCACTTTGTGAGGAAGCCTTTGGGGGAAGATCACTATCCCCTGTTCCCTTCCTCCTGCAGGGATGACGAAGGAGATTTCAGAGGGTGGAGGCTTGGCCAGCCAGGTCTCTAAATGAGAGAGCTGTGGGACGACAGCGCTAACTCACAGTGGCTGTGCAGTGCGAACGTGTGATATGGTTTGGCTAAGTCCCCACCCAATTCTCATCTTAAATTCCACCTGTTGTGGGAGGGACCCGGTAGGAGGTAATTGAATCACAGGGGCAGGTCTTTCCTGTGCTATTCTGTTGATAGTTGATAAGTTTTATTATCAAGATCTGATAGTTTTTAAAAAGGGGAGTTTCCTGGCACAAGCTCTCTTCTATGGTCTGCCACCACGTGAGATGTGCCTTTCACCTTCCGCCATGATTGTGAGGCCTCCCCAGCCACGTGGAACTGTAGGTCAAAGAGACCTCCTTCTTTTGTAAACTTCCCAGTTTCAGGTATGTCTTTATCAGCAGTGTGAAAACAGACTAATACAACATGAAATAAATTTTTTTTTGTTTGAAGTCACTAACATTAAGGGTATTTTGTTCTGAGTATTAGGATCCAGCTGTGCACAATCCAGACAAGCTTTCTAGAGGAAACATAGCTTTCTAGCTACATTCTGGGAGGGGAGGCAGACAATACCAAATAAAACTCCAACAGGAAAATACTAGGAAGTAAGAAGAACTGTAAATGAAAGAAAACCGTGTAAAGTGGCAGAGGGACTTGAGGTTGGGAGGGGTGCATATTTTAGAATGGCCAGGAAAAGTCTGTCTGAAAAGTTGAATTGAGCTTGGATATGAATGATGATGATAAAAAGCCAGTCATGCCAAGACTAGAAGAAAATCAGTCCAGAGGGGAAAGCGTATGCAAAGAATAAAGTTGGTGCATTTAAGGAACAGAAAGAAATCACTGGAGACTTAACAAATCCATAGATAATGATAAAAAATGGGGTCACAAAGATTGGCAGGGGCCAGATCACTTAAGGCTGGTAGGCCAGAACAGATGGACAGATGGGAGAATGGATATAGGTGATGGATATATTGAAAGATGCATAAGGGTGGAGGCTCGGAGGAAGGAAAGGATCAGGAAAAATAACTAATGGGTACTGGGCTTAATACCTGGATGATGAACTAATATGTACAACAAACCCTCATGACACACATTTACCTATTACCTGCACATATACCCCTGAACTTAAATAAAAGGGTTAAAAAGGAAAAGAAAAGGGGATAAAGATAAATGGATGGAAGAATGGGAAGATGGGTGGATGGGTGGGTGGGTGAATGGATGGAGGGGAGGTTGGGTGAATGGGTGGATGGGTGAATGATAGGTGGGTAAATGGGTGGATGGAAGGGTGGACAGGTGGATGGAAGGGTGGACAGATGGGTGGAAGGGCGGATGGATGGATGGATGGATGGATGGAAGAGTAGAAGGGTGGGTGGATGAATGGATGCATGAAAACAAATTCCAGATAATTAGAAACCCAAATCCATTTTAGATCACTAGGTGGCAGCCAAACATTTAGAATTGTTATGTAATTGTGTCATTTTTATATTGGCTTTTTTTTTTTTTTTTTTTTTTGAGACAGAGTCTTGCTTTGTTGCCCAGGATGGAGTGCAGTGGCCTCCCAGGTTCAAGTGATTCTCCTGCCTCAGCCTCCTGAGTAGCTGGGATTACAGGTGCCCACCACCGTGCCCAGCTAATTTTTGTATTTTTAGTAGAGATGGGGTTTCATCATGTTGTCTAGCTTGTCTCAAACTCCTGACCTGAAATGATCCACCTGACTTGGCCTCCCAAACTGCTGGGATTACAGGCATGAGCCATCTCGCCTGGCCAATACCAGCATAAAATTTAAAGAATCATAATATTCTTCACTGAGAAGTAAATGAGCTTTCAACTCTGTGCAGAGCAAAGCTTCTGGACTAGAGTGGCCACTGGGCTATTAGCTGTGCAGAGATATTATGCCCTTGGCCTAGAGAAGAGCAGGTAAAATTTGGGGGAGTTGACTTCCCAAGTGTTATGCCTGCAGCAAGCAGCCTCTGTCCATTTACAATGCTGTGTTATATAACAAATAGTATCATGTCCCAGGTGGGTCATAATATGAAAAAGATTAAGAGGCATAGCTTTAGAGAGTGAGAATTTCCAGTACTAATAAAGGAGTAAAAGACCATAAAGTTTGAGAATATTGGTTTAAGAAATGACTAGGAAGAGCTGCCTACCCTAGAAAAGTAAAGGTTCATCCTGGACTCTCCATTGGAAAAACAGTTTGCCTATGGAATTAAATCATATCACTCATTCCTTCAAAACAGACTTAATGAGCGCTATGGTTTGAATACAGTTTGAATATGGTTCCCTCCAAAGTTCATGCTGAAACTTAATCCCTAGTGTGACAGTATTGAGAGGTGGGGCCTTTAAGTAGTGATTGGATCATGAAGGCTCTATTCCCATGAATGAATAGATTCATCATGGAAAACTAGCTGCTATTTTTTTTTTCCTTTTTCTTTTTGAGACAGTCTTGCTGTTACCCAGGCTGGAGTACACTGGCCGAGATCTTGGCTCACTGCAACCTCCATAATTCTCGTGCCTCAGCCTCTCAAATGGCTGAGATTACAGGCATGTACCACCAAGCCCAGCTAAGTTTTGTATTTTTAGTAGAGACAGCATTTCACCATGTTGGCCAGGTTAGTGTCGAACTCCTAGCCTCAAGTGATCGGCCCATCTCAGCATCTCAAAGTGTTGAGATTACAGGTGTGAGTCACCGTGTCCAGGCAGAACTGGTGGCTTTATAAGAAAAGGAAGAGAGACCTGAGCTAGCATGGGAGTATGCTCAGTCCTCTACCATGTGTTGCCCTGCAACACCCTCAGAACTCTGCAGAGAGTCCCCACCAGCAAGAAGCTCTTCATCAGATGTGGCTTCTCAACCTTGGACTTCCTAATTGAAAGAAATAAATTACTTTTCTTTATAAATTAGGTATATTTAGTTTCAGTTTCAGGTATTCTGTCATAAGCAACAGAAACCAGACTAAGGCCATGAACACTCACTCTGTATCCACTCTGCAACACAGAAGGGGCTGTAATTGTCAGGTGCTTCTTTGTCTCAAGAAGCTCCCCCAATAGAGAGGAGCCAGAGAGACAAAGGAAGGACTATCATACAGCATACAAACTGATGCCCCAGGTACATCAT